>JAULAV010003404.1:0-25000 GCA_030789695.1 Scilla litardierei
GATCATTAAAGTTAACCATTTAATAACTCTAACTTGGTCGTTCAGTGAACTCATTCTCCAATGAGCACCTGTGTCTTGTCTCCGTCTTCAGCAAGTCGAACGACTATGAGATCATCATTACCCGAAGGTAAGACGAAGACACAGTGATCTAACCGATGTGTCGATATCCAGTTCTCGACACATCTATGATCACGAACCGTTTTAGACTTACGTTTCTATTCGGTCTCTTACTTACTCATAATCGAGATCTCATCTAGATATGTAAGGACCTAACTATACGTCTATGGATATTATCTAAGTATATTAATACAAATGATTTTATACTTAGAATAATACGCACCATGTACGGTATGAACAAGACGTTTAATCAAGATAAATTGCCTCATGGGCATATATCTTCCTACACTAACCCCTTCACCGTTGGAGGCGAAGGGGTATTTATACCTGTCGGGGGGCGGTTAGGTGGGGCTGACCTGGCATGCTGACTCGATGTGCTGAGCTGGCCTGGGTGTCAGTGAAAGCTTCGGACGAGGATGTCAGGAACATGAGTATCAGCCACGCTTTTGTCAGACGGCGCAACGGCCAGGGGCGCTTTTGTCAGAGTGTCAGGGCCGACAGCATTAAGTGTCAGGGGGCACAGCAGTTAGGGGGTCCTTTGTCAGATGGTTGGGCGACATAAGTGTCAGTAGTGTCCTTGTACTAGGTTATTTGTCGTGTCCGACGTGCCAAAGATCTGTCGGAGCACCTCCTAGGGGGAGGACTCGAAACGCATCAACGATCCGGCCCGGTCTGAGGCTGGGCACCCCGGATGCTCATTTTATGTACTGGTCCTTGCGAACCGGGGGCAGACTGACACGTATCCCACAGGGGCCGTGTCGGGGAGCGCCCCTATCAGCGGCCCAGGCAGGGTGCACCCACCTCCCTGTCGGGTCGGACCCTAGGGTCGCTAGGTGCCCTGCGGGCCTCTGAAGGTCGGGCGTGGAGCGCCCCATTGTGGGGTTGGCCGCCCCTTCAGGGGGGATAGGGTCATACCGACAGGGTAATTCTGTGGTTTAGGGCGGAAGGTCGGACTACCACGATCTTTAGGTCGTAACAGTTGTTATGGCACAAGTTGTAATTAAGTCCCTTTTTAGTATGCAATGTTCATTGAATATGTTGTATACCATTAGTTATGTTAGCATGCTTCATAACATGATTCAAAAAATGACTCACAACATGCTCACAACATGATTACAATATGCTCACAACATGCCTTACAACATGATTCACAACATGCTCACAACATGCCTCACAACATGCCTCACAACATGACTTACAACATGCCTCACAACATGATCACAACATGCCTCACAACATGCTTATATCATGATTGACAACATGCTCACAACATGCCTCACAACATGATTTACAACATGCCTACAACATGCCTCACAATATGCTCACAACATGACTCACAACATGACTCACAACATTCTTCACAACATGCTTCCCAACATGAGTTAAATATTGTATGTTATGACATCTTTCATGACATCCTAAATATTGTATGCTAGTGTAGTAGCTTCATTTTGTTATGTATGTCATCTTTTGCCATATGCTAGTGTTGTAACTTTGTTATGTAAATTGTAGCTTCATTATGCAAGTTGTAGTATGTTGAAATGATGACACATGTTGTGGTATGATGAAAATGGTGACGGGTATGCACTTTAGTGTGCATGACCTTGTAAATGAAATGGAAATATGTAGTGGTAATGAGACCATTGAACAAATGTAATAATGAATTTATTCCATGAATTGAGAGCGAGGAAGAGTATGGAGTCTTCAGTCCATTCTAAAATGGTTGAAGCTTTAGATGTGGGTTTTGGAGAGGGACACGTGTAAAGAGTTGGTCTTAAGGAGCGGACAGATGACAGTTTCTCACTCGCTTGTCACTCCCGGAAGGGGAGGTTGACCAGAGTTGGAGAGGCCGGTGGTGTACTTATGATGCACCATGCGGTAATTAAAGGTCTGCTCCTTTTGTCCCAATAAAAACCGAGAAGATAGATTGTCTCACTCCCATACCTTGCTCCGTTCAGGTAGGGAGTTACGAAAGGCCCCTCCAGTGTTCGTATTGCTGGTTGAGGTACCACTTTTCACCCACCCTGGGTGAAGTCTTGCTCCTTAAGAGTCCTATTATTTAGAGGGGTTTCCAAACATGTGAATTGATAACTTAAAGTGATTGTTTTTTAAATTATAAATGTTTTTAATTTATGCCTATTTGTTCTTCTGTTTGCTTCAATGTTGTTATCTCATTCTGATCTGTACCTCTGTTCATTTTAATGCCACTACCCTAAGTTGATGTGTTCATATGCTTACTTTTTGCACTTGCATGTTTTGTTATGGCTACTTATGTATATTCTTTGAGTTCTCTTTTCAGTACATGCATGTTAGGGTCTAAATACTTTCATAAGCTCTGTGACCGTACTTTTTGTAAACCACCCTTCTTAGATAAGTAGTCCCCTTGTAGTGTAAAGCAACCCTGAGATTGGACCCTACCTAGTGTTGTTAGATTTCCTACTAGGTCACGCTGTTACATGTCCCACCTTGTGGTTTTAGGTTTGGTTTGATAGGAGGAGTTGTGTCAGGGGGCTGGAGCAGTAGAGCTTATGTGAGGGTTATGTATCTTGAGATTTGGGTTGGTGAGTGAGATGAGTTGAGAGTTTGTTGTACCTTTTGATTCTTGTTTAGTGAGAGTTATGAGGTGTTGTATATGATGTTTCGTACATGAGGATATTGTAAGAAGAAATGATGTAAATCTTTAATGCATATAAATGGAATTATGCTTTTGTCTCTTGTTGTCTCTTGTGCTATATTGTCTTAGTTAGCTTGAGTTGGAGCATTGTCGATACTTCCCAGTACATGTGCAGTGGACTGCGGAGTTTTCTAATGTACTTTTATTTTTTTCTCTTCGTCTTTCTTCTTTACACCTGTAGCTCTGGGAATACCTGGTATGGATTCATACTTATTGGTATCATAGGGAGTGGGACGTGACAGATACTGTTCATGCACATGCTCATACATTAACCTTAAGTCAGAGGATTATGTTGCCAATTATCCACTGAGAGCTAACATTGACAGAATAGTATGTACCACCATGTGGCAGCTCTCATTAAGTCGTTCTGTGAACTCATTCTCTAATGAGCACCTGTGTCTCATCTTTGATTTTACCAAATCGAACGATCATGAGATCATCACCACCAACACTTGGTAAAGATAGAAAACACAATAGTATATCTGATGCATCGATGTCCTATCTAAATGCATCTACGACTATGAACAGTTTCAGACTTATGCTTCAAACGATAGAAACATTTTTCCATGATCGTGATCTATATCTTGATATATATTTGACCTTACATTAAGTCTTAGAACTTTATAAAAGTATTAATGATGACAAACATTTAAATATTTATATACTCAGACAAAGGGACCAAATAGAATACTATTATATTTGAACAACATGTTCCAATTACAAATACTTGGCCTCGAGGGCATACATCTCTTAACATCTCCCACTAGCACCCAAGCCCAATTATGATGGTATCATATACCACTTTTACACATGAGTCTCTCCAGACGATCACGTGGTTGAGCCTTCATGAATGGATCTGCTAAATTGTCTTCCATGAAGACCCATAGGAGTTCTAATCTTTTCTCGATTCTATATCATGTATGAGGCGATATTTATAGAGAACATGTTTGGATCTCTTTTGTACCATTGGTTCCTTGACTAAGCTGATGGTTGTGTTTTCATCACAATACAAGGGTATTGGATCCTTAACTAAGGCACCACCTCTAGCCGGTCCACGATCTTTCCCATCCAAACAGCTTCCTTTTTTGCATCGTTGGCCGCTATATATTCAGCCACCATCGTGGAATCCATGTGTCTTGCTTGGAACTCTTCCATCTCACTGCTCCAATATTGAGAGTTAAAACATATCCCGTTGCAGACTTGATGTCATCCAAGTCACTCTAGAAACTGGAGACTATGAAGCCCTCAATTTTGAGTTCTTCACTGCCATTGATTAAGACTTAATCTCTAGTTCTTCATAAGTGCTTAAGAATTGCCTTGACTGCGTTAATCTCCTAGGTCAGACTGATATCGACTTACTGCACCTTGTGCAAAAGAAACATCTGGTTTGATACATGTTATAGTAAACATGATTGATCCAACTGTCGAAGCATCTGGGACACTTTTCATGCTTTCTCTTTCTAAGTCAATTTTGGGGACATCTTCTTGGAAAGAGTTATACAATGATTGGATGATATGTAACCAACCTTACTATTTTCCATGCTAAACCATTTTAGCACGGTATCAATGTGCCTGGACAGAGAGAGACCTAGCATCCTTTTAGATCTATCTCTATAGATCTTCACACCTAGTATGAATGATGCTTCTCCCAAGTCTTTCATGGAGAAATGGTTTGACAGCCATCTTTTGACAGAGTTCAACATCTCTACAATGTTTCATATCAAAAGAATTCAATCACGTACAATACGAGGATGACCAAAGAATTTATGTTGGTCTTCTCATAAATGAATGGGATCATCTTCATTTTTGACAAAGCCAAACTCTATGACTGTTTTGTCAAATCGAATGTTCCAGCTCCTTGATGCTTGCTTAAGTCCATAAATGGACCCATGTAGTCTACACGCTTTCTCTTCTCTCTCATTGATCTCGAAACCTTCTTAGTGAGTCATGTAAATTTGTTCTTCTATATCACCATTTAGAAAAGTAGTATTTACATCCATCTGTCAGATTTCATAGTCATAATAGGCATCGATAGCGAGTATGATCCGAATAGAGTTTTGTATGGCTACTGGTGAGAAAGTCTCATCATAGTCAACCTTTCGCAACCAGTCTAGCCTTGTATGTTTATATCTTTCCATTTGCATCAATCTTCTTCTTAAAGATCTATTTGCAGCCAATGGGAACATTTCCCTTGGGCACGTCTTTCAAGGTCCATACCTTATTAGCATGCATGGACTCAATTTCAGATTTCATTGCATCAAGCCATTTCTCAAAGTCCGTACTCTGAATGGCTTTGGAAGCAAACTGGGTCATCATCAACTATGATGCTATCATCGACCCCTCCATCTATGAGAAAACCGCAATACCTCTCATGGGCTCGAGGCAACATTCCAGACTTCCTAACAATCGGTTGAGGAATATCAGGATCTGCCTCTCCTACTGGTTTCGACACCCATTCATATGCTGAGACTCCTTCTGAACATTCCTCCAAATATACTACCTTGCCAACAGCTTCCTTCATAAGGAACCCCTTTTCCAAAAAGGTGGCATGTTTGGATACAACAACTTTTTGTTATTCTTGGTGATAGATCATCCCATTGAATGTTGCGGATACCGAATGAATCTATGCATAATAGATCTATCTTCCAGTTTATTTGGATTATACCTTTTGACATATGTAGGACAACCCCATACCCTAATATGTTTAAATTTGGGTTTCTTGCCACTCCATATCTAATATGGAGTCATCAGCACTAATTTAGACGGAACCCTATTAAGAATGTAGTCAATAGTTTCTAGGGCATAGTCCCAAAAGGACGTCGGTAACTCAGTGTCACTCATCATGGATCGTACCATGTTTGGTAAATTGCGATTTGCGATTTCTTCTCTCCGACACTTCGTTCTATAGAGGTGTATAAGAAGGCATGACGTGAGAGAGAATCCCCTTCTCTTTTAGATATGCAAGAAACTCATGCCTCAAGTATTCTCTTTCTCAATCTGATCGAAGGATTTTAATACTTTTTCCACTCTATTTTTCTACTTCATTACTATACTCCTTAAATCATTCAAAGGTATCAGACTTTTGTTTCATCAAGAACACATGGCCTTACCTAAATTGATCATCAGTAAATGTAACAAAGTAAGAATAACCTTCTCTGGCTAATGTAAACATGGGTCCACATACATCAGTATGTATGAGGCCTAAGAGTTCACTAAATCTCTCCCCTTGTCCCATAAAAGGATTTTTGGCCATTTTACGTTTGAGGCAAACTCGCAAGTGTTGTATGACTCATAATCCGAGAGGCCTAAAGATCCTCTTTATGTAACTTTCTAAGTCTCTTCTCTCCAATATGGCCTAGTCTACTGTGCGAGAGATATGTTTCATTATAACTTGATTCCTTGCATTTTTCATGTAGTAACATTTAACACAATATCGTTAGACAAAGTGTACACATCATTATTTAGAATTCCAAATCCAAGCGATTTACCATTAAAGAAAATGTTCATAACCTTTTCATATTGTAAAAGTATATCCGTCTTAGCCAAAGCTGAGACGAAGATTACATTGCATAAAAAATTAGGAACATAAAAATATTTTTTCAGAAGGAAGGTGGCTCCACTCACTAATGTGTGTTGGACGGCCCCTATGGTCCCATCAGCAACACTTGCTTCATTGCCAACCTGGAGAACGGCCTCTTCCTTTTCCAGTCATCTATTTCTTCTCAGTCTCGATAAATTATTACAGATGTGAGAACCTGCACCGGTATCTAATACCCATGCATTAGAAGTCACGAAAAGGACAATACTTTATATAACCATTATTCTTGAAGTTGTGGCATCAACATGCTCCTTCTTCTATTCCAGGAACTTCTTGCAGTTCCTCCTCTAATGCCCTTTCTTATGGTAGAAAAAGCATTTTGCCTCAGCCTACGCCCCCTTTTTCCACTTTCATTTCCCTTTGTTTATACCCTTCGTTGGCTGAAGGGCCTTCTTCTTCGTTACTTTGTGATGGAAATTGAATTCCACCCCTAAATGGTTTTGATGATGAGCACACCAAATGAAGTTATTATACTAACTACACTACATCTAAAGTGTGCAGTGTAGGATCACCTGTATACACACATACACTAATAGGGGGGTTAAATAGTGTATTATAAAAACTTGTTGCAAATAAAACGTTACTAAAATTTGCAAAGATGGAACAGAAATTAAATGACAAGTATTGAAAACAAACCAATCGCAAACACAAAGATATATCCTGGTTCGGATCCTTTTGATCCTACTCCAGTCCTCTACTCCCCATATAGATTTTCAATCCACTACAATCACTTGCTCCCAGCAAGCATTAACTTACAAAATTGGCGACACTCCCCGTGCCCCAAACTTTGTACAATCTCTATAACTAGATATTCAAACTTTGTAAGAAATGATGAAATAGAAAACACCTATAGCCTTGGTATGAATATCAAAATGAATTCAAAGGAAGGTGTCGAAAAAGTGAGAATTTCAATGTTTCTAGGCGTGGAATTGCGAGACACCCTTGAAGTTCTTTAGTTCTCAAAATGAAGAAAGAGATCAGAATTTCTTCTTACAAATGAGAACACAAACAACTTTTTCCAAGAGAATTAAAGCCTTAATTTCCCCAAAATGAAAACAAAAGAAGAGGAAAAGGAGTGAATAAAAAGAGAGGGGGTACCCCTCCTTTTATAGTGTTCAGAAACGGTTCTTGTTTTGAACAGTTCTGAAGGAAGTTACAAACGGATAGAAACTGTCCAGAAAATTTTGGACTCAAACGGTCAAAACAACGGTTTAGTAGTCTACGAAAAATCGTAATCGACAAAGTATGAAAAATGGGAATTTTTGACTTGGGATCAAATGAGTTGGAATATAATGTAATTTGAAGCTTAGGGATATATGATATGTTATTGCCAAGGCCCTGAAGCTATCTAAAAAGTAAAATTACATTATTCCGAACATACGTTACCCAAACATAATTTGAGTAGCAAAGCCATATTCTCAGAGAGTCCTTGTCAAGGGAACATATGTATTATGAGAATTGAATGAGCTTTATGTTTGCACATCTGCATAGATAGAGTTAGTAACAGAAAATATATTGCTTGTCACATCAAACCCATATGAAATAGAAAGATGGAATATACCAAGTTCCAACATTCTCCCCCTTTTTGATGATTACAACCAATTTAAGAATATTTAAGATTATGCTTACTATTACTTTAATGATTACTCCCCTTGAATATATGGCGGATGTTCTCCCCCTTTGTCATCCACAAAAAGTGGAACAACAAAGTTAGCAGGCTACAAATTTACGTAGTCGGCTAATAACGAAATGGAGAGAAATTTGCATGGAAGTAAAACAGAACAAAGTAACACAGAGGCAACATATAACTAAACATATTTTGTGTTACATAGAGCAAACTAAAATACAATACCCATCTTAAGCAAACAGTACATCCAAACAACCGATAAAATAAAGCTGTAGCAATCAACACCCAAACTGCAGATTTGAGACCGACGAAAAAACCAAAAAAAAGAAAAACACCCAGTAGTAGCGACCCTAACGGAACTTGAAAAGAACCAACATCATCAGGATAGGAACGGGCAAATGGACGTTTCAAAAGGCAATACGATCATGGGACAGAAGGACGATAGGACGAAGTGCAAGGAGAGGAAGGACGGGGTCTAGTGCGACGGGTGGGAATTACATTCTGGGCTTCAAGGGCAAAGACAAGCTGGGATTGGTTAGTCTGAATTTGGTCTAGAACCTTCGAATGATGCTTCAGAGTAGCATCATATGAACTGAACTGCATTTGAATCCCGAAAAATCCTGCAGAGACGGTCTTGGTAAGATGACGAAGAAGCACAACGTTTGTTTTGGGAGAGGAAGAAACACCATCCTTCAAGGCAAGGAGCTTAGTGCTTGACTTGGAATGGGAAGAGCCTGGAGCGACCGTGGGGGTGGGAGTGACCTGCGGCTAAGATTGTGGGGTCTGAGTATTAGTCCCTTCAGATAGAATAAACCATAATCAAATGTATGTTTAATATATCTAATAATTCTTTTCACATCAGTTAAATGTGAAATTTTTGGATTAGATTGAAAACATGCACATAAACATACTGAAAACATAATATCCGGTCTACTTGCCTTAAGATAAAGTATAGAACCAATCATACCTCTATAGATACGTTGGTCAACATCCTTACCATTTAAATCTTTGTCAAGAGATATAGATGTGCTTATAGGAGTATGCTTATCTGAAGAATGTTCAAGTCCAAAGCGTTTGATGAGTTCTTTTGAATACTTGCTTTGGTGAATGAATATGCCTTCCTTCATTTGCTTGATTTGAAGACCAATGAAGTAGGTGAGTTCACCCATATGACTCATTTCAAACCTTTCTGCACAATGTTAGAAAAATCTTGGTAAAGAGATTCATTAGTAGAGCCAAATATAATATCATCAACATATATTTGAATAATAATTATATCTGAACCTATATTTTGAATAAATAAAGTAGAATCAATTTTACCAATAGAATAACCAGAATTCAAAATACAACTTTTAAGTCTTTCATACCAAGCACGAGGTGCTTGCTTAAGACCATATAAAGCTTTTCTTACCTTGAAAACATGATTATCTAGTTTTTCATGATGGAAAGCAGGAGATTGTTCAACATAGACTTCTTCTTTAAGAAATCCGTTGAGAAAAGCACTCTTAACATCCATCTGAAATAATTTATAATTTGTAAAACATGCATAAGATAATAACAATCTTATAGCTTCAAGGCGAGCAACTGGTGCATAGGTTTCTTCATAATCAATACCTTCTTCTTGATTATAACTTTGCAACCAATCTTGTCTTGTTTCTTATTACCTGTCTAGATTCATCCTACTTATTTTTGAATACCCACTTGGTACCAATAACTGGATGATCTGAAGGTTGAGGAACTAATTCCCAAACATCATTCCTTTGGAATTGGTTGAGTTCTTCCTGCATAGCCATGATCCATGAACTGTCATTACAAGCATCATTAATGTTCTTTGGTTCAATAGATGATAGAAATGCACAATGTGTCATTTGTTCTATCTGTCGACGAGTTTTTACTCCATCTGTGATGTATCCAATGATTAAATCTGATGGATGATTTGGAACTTTTGAAAATGCTTTTGGAAGATCTGAAACAGACTCAACAAAAGGGTTAGTAGCAACTTCATTATTAAGTTTAGCATTATCAAAAGATTTAATTACAGGTAATAGATTCTCTTCATCATCAATGATTTGAGAATTAGATAAGGGGGTCTCATCAAAAGTGACATGTAATGATTCTTCAACTGCTAGAGTTCTTTTATTGAAAACTCTGTAGGCTTTACTACGTGTTGAGTATCCAACAAAAATTTCTTCATCAGATTTAGAATCAAATTTGTCAAGTGCATCTCTAGTATTAAGAATGAAACATTTACATCCAAACACTTTAAAATAAGATACTCGGGGAATACGATCGAAGAATAATTCAAAACAAGTTTTGTTTAAAAATGGTCTTATAAGAACTTTGTTCAAGATGTAACAAGCAGTTGCAACAGCTTCTGCCCAAAAATATTTTGGTAAGTTACTATCACAAAGCATCGTTCTGGCACCTTCTTGAAAAGTTCAATTTTTTCTTTCTACAACACCATTTTGTGGTGCAGCATGCGGAAAAGAAAAATTGTGAGTAATATCATTTTCATTACGAAACTTAGTAAAAGATTCATTCTCAAATTCTCACCTATGATCACTAAGAATAGTAACAATTGTCACGCCCCGCTTCCTAAAACAACGGAGGCGAAGCGTGACTAAGGCCCGCTTAGGCCGGAGTTGTGAAGCCCGGACCCAATAAGCGTCTGTGTGGTACTCCAAGACAAAGGAACATGTCCATGCATGTTAGTACATAACAATAAAAGTACTGAAAAAGAAAACATTCATTTTATTCCAAATTTATCAATCCAGAGTACTGAGAGTCTAACAAAGCCTGACTCGGCTACAACAACAGAAAAGTAAACTACTGGTGCAAGCACCCAGCCTAGACAGAAAATAAACGGTGCTACGAACCCAACTAAACTACAGAGAGGCCCCTGGATCAGCAACGTGAAGACCTCTAGCTCTGGTCCTCCTTGGGCACGTACTCTGGATCGACGTCCTCCGACTCTACGTACTCTGGCAGGTCTGCCTCGTCAACGTACTCTAGCTCGGTACCTGACGTACAACACCCAAGAAAAAAAGGAACTGTACGTCAGGTAAAGTCTACACAGAAAATGTCAGACTCTACTGCAAGTGTATTTTAATCTAAGACAACGTTTTACTGGTTGATTAGCATGCTGGGGTTATAGCAGAGTAACAAAAGTAAACGGAGCAAGAAAGGTAAAACACAGCAAGCGGTAGTTGTAGCATGTGCTACCGACTACAGGACTAACCTAAGAGGGACGAGACAAGACAGGACAAGACACGTGTGACACGAAGGGTTCACGCCTTACGGTTCGAGGGTGATCAGACCCTCTCCTCGTGCGCACGCTCAACCCTACCCCAACCCATGAACTCAGGACAAGAAGGTACATGGATCACTTCCTCTAGGGAAGCATCCGAAACGCCCGTAGGCTTTTTGTATAATAGGGATCACTCTCATGTGGAGAGCATCTGAAACACCTGGAGGCTTTTTGTGTAACAGGGATCACTCTCGCGTGGAGAGCATCCGAAATGCCCGGAGGCTTTTTGTGTAACAAGACACGACACACAAGGAATTGTTATTCTAGGTGGTCCACACGCATGCACACACAGGAAAACCCATAAGGTGTCAAATGATGTTGTTGTTGCGCTTAGACTTCGTCGTCAAGTCTAAGCCGTCAGGGGCGTCCCGGACGCTATCATTTCATGTCCGGTTCTCTTTGTTCACAGTTTAATAGTTCTAACAGTCTGGGGCCTAGGCATGGCCGAAAATGCAAGTGAATACACTTTCCTGCGGTGGCGAGTGTGTCGTCCGTCCGGAGCGTCGCGTCCGCGGTAGTCCGTCTGAAATAGGGTCACGGCGACGGTGTCAGGTCGCGTTTTTTAATAAGTCCTATTTAGGGTTTGTTTCTAGATTGTCGGGACTACCCTATTCGTCAAAGTCACCTTTTGGTGTTTCGTTCAACCTAGTTCGACTTCTACCCTATGTGCACAGAAAAGTTGTCCGATTGTCGATCTTCCTACGGTGGGCAATCATTTTACAGAAGCTGATAGTAAATTTAGTTTGAGTTGTCCAAATTTTAGTTTAAGGTTTGATTCTGCTACGGTGTGGGTTTGCTACGAGTTCGGGGGACCAACCTCTCTGGTGTTTGTCGTAGAACGGAAGTAGAGTCTGAACGGTGGGATCTCCTCGTCGTCTACGGCGTCTCGGTTACGGGTAGCATAGCCAGACACGTCCTGGCAGCAAACGAAGAGCGTGGGCAGTGAGCACAGTCAGACTTGCAAACGAAAGGCATCGTCAAAGCGCCCAACGACTTCGAAAAGAGATCAGCGGAGGGGAGCACAAAACAGCGAACACGAGATCGCTGTATGACGTCCCCCGCGTTTTTGCGTGTTTGTGTGCGATATGCAATTGGGGGCATGAGATTTAAATATTTATAACCGCAAGCGCACAGTGTTGTAGTGTGGCTTGGGGGTCGAACTCAGGGAGGCGTGGTTGTGCTTGTGTCAAGAAGGATCAGATTCACCCCATGGGCGAGCTAGCCCGAATCGGATGATGGGTTGTCATGGAAAATGGAATGCGAGGGATAAACAATATGAAGGGAAACCCGGGACTTCGGTTTCCACCCTATCGTGCGATTCTTGCCGATATGGCCTACGGGTAGGATAGCAATCGGAATTAGGGTCTAATGGTGAGACGTTACCTCTAAGAGTGGTACCAGCGTCCCATGGGCCTGATATTCCGGTCGGTGCCCAGGATGATACGCCGGACTTCCCGGGTTCGGTCAGTGGGCATTCCCATGTCCGTTAACACTGACCGACTCCGGGAGCACTAAGATCGCAACGATAACTCCCAACGTCTCGTCCTACCGCTCCCGCGCGCTAGGATTCGACGTCTACGCTAAGGGCGTGAGCTATGGCTAGGGGGTCAACCGCCAAGTTTATTCCCCCTTGGCCCAACGGTCAAAGGCGGTCTTTTTCCCGCCGATGACAATAAAACACCCTGCGTAACCGGTAGATTCCTAATCCCTGTTGATTTCCTAGTCCTATGGATGCATCGGGGAGGACCAACGAAGGGGTTTCCACCAAAATCCCAGATTTGGGAACTACTCACACATATTTACTAAAAACCAATCTAAATCAAAATCGATCGTTAGAAACATGATCAGGCGATTGAAAAGTAGTAAGAGTAATGCAATTAACACTATATTAAAGTTTAACAAAGATCAGACAACTTACTAATATCTGAAAAATTACAGCCATCAAGAGAGAGAAAAAACAGCAAAAAATAACAACTCTCATTTCTGGAAAACCTAGGGGTCCTATATATAGAATACGATATCACCCGATCGGTTGAAAAGTCAACCGATCGGGTGACCTGCTTCGTTTCTTCGGCAGTTCAGCACGGGACTTCACCCGGTCATGTGGCACGGTCGGTTGAGGGTTGAAGCTGATCGGTTGGATCTTCGTGCCGTCGGGTGAACCGGACGGTTGAGCTCTCCGTGTCTTGGCTTCGGAGAATTGGCTACAGGTGAACCGATCGGGTGAAGGTCACCCGATCGGTTGGCATTCAGCATCAAAATCCAGAGAGTTGGGGCGTTTGAACCGGCCTCTGAACCGACCGGTTGACTTTCCGCCCGCTTCAGCTTGTGTCCGGGTGGTGCACGCATGCATCACCCGATCGGTTGGAAGTGACCAACCGGTCGGGTGAGGGGCTGAAAGATGCTATCTTCGTCGTTTGACCCCCTGGATCACGTGTGACTCCTCCCGTTGCTCCGGGGACTCACGATATCATCGTTATATGTCCCATACGCCGGTAAACTCCTGCAAAATGCAAAAAACACGGAAAAGTGAAAGAAAACAAGAAAACACGAGAAAACGAATACAAGACGGCGGAAAACAGCGGAAAAACACAAAAGAAGACGTGCGTGAATATATGAAATATAAACGCACGTCAAAATCCCCCAAGCTGAACCCTTCCTCGTCCTCGAGGAAGACGAGTGAGAGTAGGAGCTCGGAGGGAGAAAATAGAGAGGAAGAGAGGAAAGGAGAAAACAAAAAAATCCTAAATCACCCGTCAGAGCCAGCAAAATCAAAAGCACACACCAAGATAACAAATGCCAAATCACGTCACTAAACCGAGGAATACGAGTCCAGACAAGTGCCGTGGGCCCACGCCGTGAAGCGCGAGTGAGTGTGGTCGTGTGCTAGCAAACGGTGTCACTATCTACATTGTGCAATAAGCTCCATATACACAAATCCAAGAAATGACCCAAATATCGATTTGATTTGAATTAAGCGGTGAATATATAGCTCAAGCATGCAAGAGAAGAGTATGAGAATAGAAATGCATCATGTGTCATGGATTCCACAGCTAGGGGCTCGGACATCACCACACTATCACCTAGATAATTGCTAGAAATTCCACATTTCAAGTGTTTTCGAAAGCGACGGGGGTTGAGATGATGTGGAGTAGAACGCTCGGTGCAAATTCTCGCCTTCCCTTTATTCTTGGTAAGTAGGAAAATATTCACACACATATATATTTTTTTGGGTTTTGGATATATGTATTTTTTATTGGCTTTTTGGCTATACAATTTTCTCTTTTCTTTTCTTTTTGGGGTTTTCTCCTTTTTTTTCTCTTTTTTTGGAATTTTTGGGTTTTTGGCTATACACATGTGTACTCTCCCAAGTAGGAGAACGGTACACGACGAGGGGATTTGCACCAAGTAAAACAAAAAAGAAGTCGGATTCTAGACACTTGGGTAAGCGAGATATTTCACTAATCAGAGCGTAGGCTAAATGGGTTATCTTGGTCCTAACTGTGGAATCCCGACACATGCGAAATGAATCATACGATATATATATTCATGCATACAGAAGCAGATAGGAGAAGCAAATACCGCATATTCAAATCGAAACATGATAATCTAGGGGTCATTCCTGGACAGGTATATAAAATAAAATCACAAAGTAGAAGCACACCTAACACTAGTCACGACACACGACTCACAAAAAGCAAAATGGACCCACGATGCATGAAATGCAAGAGGACTCGACTTCCTAGGGTTAGTGAATGTGATTATCGATGCCATGGTAGGTGTGTGTGATTTTGTGTCAATTCATCATAGGGTTCATCTCTAGGAGAAGGAGATGAAAAAGAAGAAAAGAAAAATAAAAACACGATGAAAAGAACTCAAAACGAAAAAGAGAGACTCAAATGACGCACAAAGTGCGACTCCCCCAAGCTGAAGTTTGCATTGCCCTCAATGTAATAGAATAAAATATGGGAGGGCAATGAATATGGGGGGGAATACGCACAAACACAAAAAGATAAGAAAGACAAGAAAATCACACAAACGAAACTGAAAATAAGAATAAAAAGTAAAAATTGACGGCTGGATTTATTTATTAAAATAGATAAAATAAAGTTAAAAAAAGTTCTAAAAATTGGAAACAAAGGTTTAGAGCATGGGTTGCCTCCCATGAAGCGCTTTTGTTTAACGTCGTTAGCTCGACGCCCGTAGATGATGTTCAAGGTGGGCGATACGGGTGATGCCCAAAGTCTGGCATCGCTTCAGCTCCACAGCTGGTAGCTTTTGATGTAGTCGGTGGCGACAAGAAAACTTGTTCGATGACTCTCCCTTTGTTGACGGGGTCCGGGGGCTTCTCCCTCATATTGGCGTCCACCGCCACTCGTTTAAGGATCCGGACCTCATCCCCGGTGAGCCCTATGGGCTCTTTGCCTTTTCTCCTCGTAGGAGGAGCCTTTGGGAATCCGGGAGGGATCGTGTGTGCCTCATCCGTTATCCCAGCAACATCATTTTTCTTCGGGCCTACTGGTTCTTCTGAGTCCCCCAAGCTATCGGGGGGGGGGGGGGGGGTTTCTTGAAAGAATTTCCCAGGTGCTTTCCTCCACAGCTCTCTCTTCTTCTAACTCCAGCACATTGCATCTTGGATCATCTGGGGGATCGGGGTTCTTCATTGACAACCCCAAGTCAAACTCGACTTTTTCGCTGCCGATGTTAAGGGAAAGCTTCCCATTCTTCACATCGATTAATACGCCGGCAGTGGCCATGAAAGGCCGTCCAAGAATGATGGGGGTGTGTGCATCTTCAGGCATGTCCATGACAACGAAGTCCACAGGCACATGTACCCCTCTAACATTTACAGAGAGGTCATCTACAACCCCCACCGGATATTTTACCGAACGGTCTGCAAGCTGTAGGGTCATTTCGGTGGGCTCCAAGTCGTCCATTCCTATCCTCTTATACAGCGACAAGGGCATCAAACTGATGCTCATTCCAAGATCGACGAGCGCACGATGTATCTTTCCCCCCCCCCGATCGCGCAAGGGATAGAGAAGCTCCCCGGGTCTTTAAGCTTAGGAGGGTTTGCTCGCTGGATAAGAGCACTACATTCTGCCGTCAGAACGACTTTCTCCTTTCTAGAACCCTTTGTCACCAAATCCTTGAGGAATTTCGCGTAGGAGGGTATCGTCTCTATAGCTTCAAGGAAGGGGAGTTGCCAGCTTAGATCTTTGACCATGGCAAAGAATTTGCCATACTTCTCGTCTATTTTGGCTTGGGCTAACCGTTGCGGAAAGGGCACAACCGGTATGAATACCCTGAGGTTCCCTTCCTCATCCTTTTTCTTCTCCTCTTCAGGAACTCCCTCTGGAGTTGTTGGCTTTGGCGACGAAGCACCGGCATCATTCAATTTTTCGATTGGTCGCTCTACAACCAATGGTGCTTCCGGTTCCTTTGGGGGCACTCTTGTGGGGTTTTATGTTCCGCTCCTCAAGACGATAGCAGACACGTTCGCATGCTCGTGCGTGAGTGCCAAGGTCTGATTTGCTCCCCTCGGGTTCACCTCCGGTTGTGGCGGCAATAAGTTTTGTGACTTTGAAGGGTTCGCCACTTGTAACCCCAGCTGGGTTACTTGGTCCGTGAAAGCCCGGTGTCCCATTTCCAGCTTCAAATTTATCTTCTCATGGTTGGATATATATATTGAGTCAATAGGGACTCAACCGGAGAGACGGCCCTCTGCTGGCCAAATTGTTGCTGCTGCTGAATGGGCTGCTGATTCCTTGGAGCATATTGCTGATATTGTTGTGGAGGCTGCTGCTGCTGAAATTGCTGTTGCTGAAACTGCTGCTGCTGAGGCCTAGCCTGCTGATATATTTGTTGTTGCTGCTGCTGAGGCAGCGGCTGCTGATACGGTGCATGGTAACTAAGGTTGGGATGATTCCGGTTGTTTGGAGAGTAGGCCGGGTTGGAGTTGGTTCGTGCTGGAAAAGGCGCATTCTCCGTAGGATTGTAAAATAATGCGCTCGCCTAGTCCAACGGTGGTGAGATGTCACCACCTTCGAATTCCCCATAGACTTCGGATTCCACCGCAGCAATCTGTTGTGTACCGACACCACCGGCTCCTACCATCAATGTGGAGATCTGGGTCGACAGCAAGTCAAACTTGCTGGATAATTTGTCGACGTCCTCGACCCTGTGGATACCCCCAGATCTAGGTGTGGCTCTCTCGTCACACCACCGCTCATTATTTGATGCCATATTTTCCAGAATCTGTCCGGCATCTTCTTCACTTCTTGACATAAAGGACCCTCCAACCGCGGCGTCCATGGAAGATTTCAAATCGTCCCTCAACCCATTATATAACAGATTTATGATCTGCCACTTGGGGAGCTCATGGTGGGGACATCTTCGCTGCATTTCTTTATATCTCATCCAAGCTTCATGCAAGGACTCATGGCTGGCCTGGGAGAAGGAGGAGATCTCACTCCTCAGCTTCATGGTCTTCCCCGGAGGAAAGAACTTCGTCAGAAAAGCGTTTGAAAGCTTCTCCCAAGTGTTGAACGTGTTCGGGTCCTTCCCCCTAAGCCACAGCTTGGCCTTATCTCGCAGAGAGAAGGGGAATAGCTTCAGACGGATCGCCTCAGTAATGACACCATTTATCCGGAAGGTGTCACATTTCTCCAAGAAGGAGTCCAAATGTTCGATGGGGCTCTCTATGGGTGCCCCCGAGAATTGATCCTGCTGGATCCACGTCACCAAAGACGGCTTAAGCTCGATGCTTTGCGCCCTAATAGCAGGAGGACGGATGGTGGAGGTGGAATCGATGGATGGCATCGAGTACTCCAGCAGGGACTTGTGAGGTGGGGTGTTCTCCCCCATGGTTTCCAGATCTTCTCTTCTTTGCTTCTCTGCAGCAAGACGCCTTAGGGTGGCGTTTATCTCCATGTCAACGGGAATCAAGTCGTCAAGACTTCTTGAACTCCTGCGCATTAAAAACAACAAACACCAGTGAAGCGAAAAGTGGGAAAGAAACAGATAAAAATAAAAAATAAAAATAAAAATAAGAGAATAAAATGGAAATGGAAAAAGAAGAATGCGAAAATTATCGTGAGATGGGGATATGAGCTAGACTCAAGGGTTCATGAAATCCTAAAATAACAAGCACGTTGCCTCCCCGGCAACGGCGCCATAAAGCTTGAGGTCCCTCGCGTTTTTGCGTGTTTGTGCGTGATATGTAATTGGGGGCGTGAGATTTAAATATTTATAACTGCAAGCGCACGATGTTGTAGTGTGGCTTGGGGGTCGAACTCAGGGAGGCATGGTTGTGCTTGTGTCAAGAAGGATCAGATTCACCCCATGGGCGAGCTAGCCCGAATCGGATGATGGGTTGTCATGGAAAATGGAATGCGAGGGATAAACAATATGAAGGGAAACCTGGGACTTCGGTTTCCACCCTATCGTACGATTCTCGCCGATACGGCCTACGGGTAGGATAGCGATCGGAATTAGGGTCTAATGGTGAGACGTTGCCTCTAAGAGTGGTACCAATGTCCCATGGGCCCGATATTCCGGTCGGTGCCTAGGATGATACGCCGGACTTCCCGGGTTCGGTCAGTGGGCATTCTCATGTCCATTAACACTGACCGACTCCGGGAGCACTAAGCTTGCAACGATAACTCCCAACGTCTCGTCATGTCGCTCCCGCACTCTAGGATTCGACGTCTACGCTAAGGATGTGAGCTATGGCTAGGGGGTCAACCGCCAAGTTTATTCCCTCTTGGCCCAACGGTCAAAGGCGGTCTTTTTCCCGTCGATGACAATAAAACACCCCGCGTAACCGGTAGATTCCTAATCCCTATCGATTTCCTAGTCCTATAGACGCATCGGGGAGGACCCACGATGGGGTTTCTACCAAAATCCCAGATTTGGGAACTACTCACTCATATTTACTAAAAAGCAATCTAAATCAAAATCGACCGTTAGAAACATGATCAGGCGATTGAAAAGTAGTAAGAGCAATGCAATTAACACTATATTAAAGTTTAACAAAGATCAGACAACTTACTAATATCTGAAAAATTACAGCTGTCAAGAGAGAAAAAAAACAGCAAAAAATAACAACTCTCGTTTCTGGAAAACCTAGGGGTCATATATATAGAATACGATATCACCCGATCGGTTGAAAAGCCAACCGATCGGGTGACCTGCTTCGATTCTTCGGCAGTTCAGCACGGGACTTCACCCGGTCATGTGGCACGGTCGGTTGAGGGTTGAAGCTGATCGGTTGGATCTTCTTGCCGTCGGGTGAACCGGTCGGTTGAGCTCTCCGTGTCTTGGCTTCGGAGAATTGGCTACAGGTGAACCGATCGGGTGAAGGTCACCAGATCGGTTGGCATTCAGCATCAAAATCCAGAGAGTTGTGGCGTTTGAACCAGCCTCTGAACCGACCGGTTGACTTTCCGCCCGCTTCAGCTTGTGTCCGGGTGGTGCATGCGTGTATCACCCGATCGGTTGGAAGTGACCAACCGGTCGGGTGAGGGGATGAAAGATGTTATGTTCGTCGTTTGACCCCCTGGATCACGTGTGACTCCTCCCGTTGCTCCGGGGACTCACGATATCATCGTTATATGTCCCCTACGCCGGCAAACTCCTGCAAAATACAAAAAACACGGAAAAGTGAAAGAAAACAAGAAAACACGAGAAAACGAATACAAGACGGCGGAAAACAGCGGAAAAACACAAAAGAATACGTGTGTGAATATATGAAATATAAACGCACGTCACTGTACGATGCCGGGAGTCGAGGGGGATCGTCGGTCGGATCTGAGGAGAGGTCGTGGGGGTGCTTGGCCCTCCGGCGGCAGCGGAGAGATCGCATCAGCAAGAGTGCTGTTGCTGCTAGCTGTTCACGCAAAAAGAGACGGCCCACGGCGTCTCAGTCAGCGGCGGCTGGCCAAGGGGGCTGAGCGTGAGCGAGGGTGGCTGAGGGAGGCGTGCGTAGCGGAGAACTGGCCGGAGTTGTGACTGTCGGGGATGGGGCTGCTGCTGCGCGAAGATGACAGCCGCTGGCTATCCTGCGACGGAGAATTAGGCCGGCCGGGGGGGGTGACCAGCGGTGTGAAGACGCCGTGGAGAAGAGCCGGCGGCTGAGGGTGCCGACGATGGGAGCTAGGGTTCGGGTTGAAGGAGTTAAGAATGAGAGAGGGGAAGAGTTCCTCTCATGGAGAAATGTTTGGTGGCGGCTGGCAAACACTTTTCCCCTAGAGACTGCTCACGTGAATGGGATTTAGGGTTAATTTAGCTTATAAAATAAATAACATTGATATAAATACCTATAGAATATAGGGTAGTGGGTAAGATGGGTAGAGCTAGGGGTGTGTACTTAAGGGAAAGGAAGGGGTGCAATTAGTGACAGAATAAAATCCCCTAGATACGCATGATGCAACTTGTGGTTCTGCTAAGATCAGATTACAATTCGAAATTTGAATCTGATTAGGGCTAATCAACGGTCGAGATTTAACCGGAAGATATCTCTCGATACGGGCGTCGGAAAATTAATCCGAAAATACCGGGACGATCATGGAGATGAGACGCACGGGGCTATGGAGTCTGATCGTGTGCTATGCCTACCAAGAATTTACGTAAAATCAGGAACTGTGTTTTGAGATAAAAGACTAAAATGCCCTTACCATTCCAAGTCGTTTTGCGAGAAAACGAGCCGTGGAATGACGTTCCCAAAAATTACTATAAAATTCTACACTCCCATACGATCACAATGGCATATCATAACGCATATTTTGGAGTTCAGAAAATGCCAAAAAAATACGTGCACGACAAGACACGTGCACGCTGCAAATCCATAAGGTCGGAAAGCGACCGTTACATTCTACCCCACTAAATAAAGATTCCGTCCTCGGAATCAACAACACTAATCAGCAAACAAGAATGGAAAACGCTCCCTCATCTCTTCCTCGCGCTCCCAAGTGGACTCTCCAGGTGATCTGTGACGCCACATCACTCTCACCAGGTCGAATACCTTATTCCTCAATTGCTTCTGTCGACGGTCCAAAATCTGCACAAGCTGCTGATCATAGGTCAGGTCCAGACGGACTGTAATCTCAGAGAAATCAACCGTGTGCGACGGATCACTGACGTACCGACGTAACTGAGATACATGGAATACGTCATGAACTCCCTCCAAAGATGGTGGTAAAGCAAGGCGGTAGGCCACTGCTCCCACACGCTCCAGCACATCAAATGGTCCAATATACCTCGGACTCAGCTTTCCCTTCTTCCCGAAATGAATAACTCCGCGGTTCGGAGAAATCTTCAGGAAGACGTGATCTCCAGGCTGGAACTCCAAAGGTCTCCTCTTGGCATCAGCCCAATGCTTGAAGCGATCCTGCGCAACTCTAAGCTTCTCCCTGATGTCTCTCACGACATCCACAGCTTCCACTATCATCTCTGGACCCAACAGCTCCCGATCTCCGATGTCATCCCAGCTCAGTGGCGATTGACATTTCCTTCCATATAAGGCAGCAAACGGCGCCATGCCAATGCTCGCCTGGTAGCTGTTGTTATATGAAAATTTCACCAAGTGAAGATGGTCCTCCCACGATCCCTTCAAATCGAGCGTACAAGCTCGCAGCATATCCTCAAGAATCTGAATTGTCCTCGCGGACTGGCCATCGGTCTGCGGGTGGTATGTCGTGCTGAAACTTAGACTCGTACCCAAATTCTCCTGCAGACTTCTCCAGAACTGAGATGTGAACCTCGAGTCTTTGTCAGACACGATGCTCACGGGGACTCTGTGTAAGTGTACGATCTCCTGCACGTACACGGTCTACGTCACAACTATCTCCAAGAGGAAAATTTAAAGAGAAGTAAAAATGAAATTTTACCTCTAGATATTTCCTCGCCAAGACTTTCGCAGACTGGCCCACTCAAAAGGGGATGAAATGCGCAGACTTAGTTAACCGATCAACGATCACCCAGACTGCATCGTTCTGTTTTGGGGTCCGAGGTAAACCAGTCACGAAATCCATCGTGATATGTTGCCACTTCCACTCCGGAACAGGAAGTGGTTGTAGCAATCCAGCCGTACGATGGTGCTCAGCCTTCACCTGTTGGCATATCAAACACTTGGCAACGCTCCGTGCCACACTCCTCTTCATGCCCATCTACCAGTAATTCAGACGGAGATCCTTATACATCTTGGTGCCTCCAGGATGTATAGAATATGGCGAGCTATGAGCCTCGCTCAAAAGCTCCTCTCAAACATCACCTGCAGGTACGCAGAGCCTACTGTCGTATCGCAGCGAACCATCCTCATGAATCATGAACTCCGTCCGAAGTCCAGCTTCAACCTGCCTCCTGATCCTCTGTAGCTTCAGATCTCCTACATGTGCTGCCTTGATCCGATCCACGATCGTGGACTGAATCTACAAATTCATGAATGAAAGAACCACACCAGGTAGGACGACCTCTAGATCCATCTCTCTCAGATCATGTTGTATCCTCCAATCGACAGTATGCATCATCGTAGTAGGAAGCCTACTCAACGCATCAGGCACTACGTTCACCTTTCCTGGGTGATACTGCAAGTCTATCTCATAGTCAGCCATGAGCTCTAACCATCGTCTCTGACGCATGTTGAGCTCCTTCTGCGTAAAGATGTACTTCAAGCTTTTATGATCGGTGAAAATCTTCACGCTCTTACTCAGCAAGAAGTGCCTCCAGATCTTCAGTGCAAATATCACCGCTGCCAACTCCAGATCGTGCGTCGGGTAATTCTTCTCATGAGTCCTCAACTGACGAGAAGCGTACGTGACCACAAGGCCATGCTGATGCAAAACGCACCCTAGGCCCTTCCCTGATGCATCACAGTATACCTCGAAGCCTCCGCTCCAATCCGGTACAGCCAAAACCGGTGCCGTGGTCAATCTCTCCTTCAAGACACTGAAGGCCTCCTCACAAGCATCTGACCAATGGAACTCCACATCCTTCCTCGTCAGCTTCGTCATCGGCTCTGCGATCTTCGAGAAATCCTTGATGAACCGTCGATAATAGCCTGCTAAGCCAAGAAAGCTCCTGATATCAGATGTTCACCGCGGAGTCGGCCAATCTCTGACTGCTCTGACCTTCTCTGGATCTACAGATATGCCATCACCAGACACCACGTGTCCCAAGAACGCGACTCTGTCCAACCAGAACTCGCACTTACTATACTTGGCATATAGCTTATGTCGTCTCAGTGTCTCTAGCACTGTCCTCAGATGACAACTGTGCTCCTCCTCAGACTTCAAGTAAATGAGGATGTCGTCTATAAAGATAACGACAAACTTATCCAAGAAGTCGTAGAAAATCAAGTTCATCAAATTCATGAACACAACTGGAGCATTGGTCACGCCAAAAGGCATAACCACGAACTCATAATGTCCGTACTTCGTCTGGAAGGCTGTCTTCGGGATATCGTCCTTCTTCACCTTCAGCTAATGGTATCCGCTCCTCAAGTCTCACTTCGAGAAAACTCTCGAACCTCCCAGCTGATCAAAAATATCATCGATGCGTGGCAGCGGATACTTATTCTTCACTGTGACAGCATTCAGCCCTCGATAGTCCACGCACATCCTGCGAGACCCATCCTTATTCTTCACAAGCAAGACTGGTGCACCCCACGGTGACACACTAGGGTGGATGAAACCCTTCTGCAGCAACTCATCTAATTGCTTCCGCAGCTCCTCAAGCTCAGTAGGGGCCATCCGATACGGCACCTTCGATATCGGCTGCGCTCCCGGCATAAGATCAATACCAAATTCTAGAGCTCTGTTGGGTGGCAAGCCTGAGATATCCTCCGGAAAGACGTCATCGAAGTCTCTGACGACTGCTGGTCGGTCGATCTCCATCTACATAGCTGCGACAATCGGCACCTCCGGCTTGGCCCGAAATTTGATGGGCCCAAGCGACTCATCTCTGCTACGGAACTCGAACTCCGGATGGCCTGGAATCCTGAATACCACCCTCTTGCTGTGGCATTCAATCGAGGCATGGAAGTCTCACAGCCAATCGATGCCAAGGATGACATCGAAATGTGGCAGGTCGTGGACGATGAAATCTGCAAATAATTCATGTCCACTGACCACCAAGGGGATCGATCGACAACCCAAATTCACAGTCACCACTCCGTTCCCTGTGATGATGTCCCAACACTTAGGAAGTGTATGGGTGGGAATGGAGTGCCTTGTCACAAATCTCCGGGATAAGATGCACATGGATGCACCGGAGTCGAACAAGGCCAAGGCCGGGTGTGAGAACACTAGGATGGTGCCTAGGATATGAAAGAACTACGGTCAAACCAAGTTACTCTAACAAACAAGGCAACCAAACAAAGCTAACAATAAGACCTACACTATGAAATGAAAGACTAGATCCGAAGTAGTACCTGCAATGACTCCATCCAGCTCCTCAGTCTCCACGGTTGTCATAGTGTAAGCCGGCCTCTGGGGTTGCACTGCCCGCTGAAACATCTGCCTCTGTGGCGCCAAGGGTGGTCCACGGATAGCAGCTCCTCTCTGAACCGGGGCAGGTGCTCTACTCTGTAGCGGGGCTGGTGCTCCGACTATGGCATGACGCGCTCTCGGACAATCCTTAGCAGCGTGCGAGGCATCTCCACAAACCAAGCACAATCCT
>JAULAV010003405.1:0-50000 GCA_030789695.1 Scilla litardierei
CCCTAAGACTTTAGGAGGGAGATGTAGATCTGGATCTCTAGGTTGTACAAGGGATAAAGGGTCGTATTTCGGTTGATCCATTTGAATCTCTATGATAACTCGCACTGAGATCATGCCCACGGTCGGTGGAATTGATGAGCTTAAGGAGTATCCTTGGGATTTAAATAGGAAAATCAGTGGATCCAACTAAGGCTCGTGACCATGCCCGGCTCGTTCCTTGAGGGGATCCACCGATGAACTATATCGCTACATTGACGGCTATCACCTTTGCGTCAATGAGAGCCACTGAAATATCTCGAAATTCTAACCCACAAGAGTGATATGAATTGAGAGACCAATCCCCTAAACCTATTGCAACATAAGGATCGTATTCCAACATCGATCTCCGATGGTCTTGGTGGCGATCCCTAATACCCTAGTTTCTTTTATTATTAAGTCAACAACACCATCAAAAATCAAACTTTCCAAACCGACAGTTATCTCACTTCGAGATCTAAAAATAATCTGAGACCTCAAATACACAGTCACCATCCCTGTGGGATCCGACATCTTTTATACTATAATTTGACACCGTCCGCTTGCAGATAGAGCCCGAATTTGACACCAAGGAGCCATACTACGCCTAGCGACCGTGACACCGCTAGGTGGAATTTAGGTGTGGGTTTTGGGTGCGTCAAGTTTTTGGCACCGTTTTCGGGGACGACAATAGTGTATCTCAGTTTATTTTTATTTTGAAGAGTTTGCTAGCAAATCTCACCATTCCTTATCTTTCCATCCTTTTTTATTCCTTTAATTATTACCTTGCTACTGATGGTGTTTTTCTGAGTTGTTTTGGTGCATGAACACTCGCTTTAGGGCATTTAATCAAGAATTATTATTCGACCCTGAGATCTTGAAAACGGCAAGGGCTCTGAGGGCCTCAGATAGAAATCAAGCACCCTCTGATCAGATGGCAGACGATACCACTGTCTACCTCGCACTGGGTCCATCCGGGACCACATGAAGCCTACCTTTGGAAATAATTCTTCCATCCTGAGACCGCAACTGGCGGTAGCTAGCTTCGAGTTGAAGACGGGACTTATAAATCTAATGTAGCAGGATCCCTTCTATGTTCATCCTCACGAGAACCCCAATCACCACATCGACACTTTTTTTGCAAAGTGCGATATTTTTAAGGCTAAAGATGTGAGTGACGATGCCATCAAGCTAAAGTTTTTCCCCTTCACCTTGAGGGATAAAGCTTCATACTGGCTACAGGCCCATCCATCCAACCACTTTACTACATGGGAGAAACTGGCGCTCGCCTTTGTGGACAAATTCTATCCACCCTCACAGACAGTGCGGATCAGGGGGGCTATCTCAAATTTTAAACGGCTTCCGCAAGAATCTCTTTACGAGGCCTGAGAAAGGTTTATTGACCTTCAACATCAGTGCCCTCATCACGGGATCCAGTCCTGGGACTTGGTCAGAGCTTTTATAATAGGCTGCTGCCCAACACCAAGATGATAATTGATTCTGCCGCGCAAGGCACCCTGCTAGACAAATCGCCTGAGGAAGCCATCGATCTGCTCGAGCATATGGCGGCAATAATCAACAGTGGAGCGAAGAACGCACCATTGTCACTAGGACCCACCGAGGTAAAACCTGTCAGCCACCTTGATTCTGACATCGAGACTTTGTGTAAACAGGTGGTTAGGATTGAACAACGTTTGGACTCCATCCCAGCAACTACTAGCGCATCTACTTATCATCCTTCGGATGAATATGGAGAGCATAGTTATGTTCCAATGTGGGACATTATGAAGGCGCCGAATCATCTGAGTCTGTGCAGTACGTCCAAGGAGAGGGGCGCAATCAGTGGCAACATCCGGCCGCTAGAAATCATCCGGGATTTTCTTACGGGAACCAAAGTGGAGGCCTGCAACCTCCACAGTTTCAAAAACCATTGTCCCCTCCTCAACAACAACAAGGGTAGCCGCAGAATCAACAGCAGAGCGGGTTTAGGCCACATGGGCCATATCGACCACCAGGCTACCAGTTCAACGCCCACCTCAGCAGGGCTATGCACAAACTCTGCCGTGGTCCAATCTGGAGACCACATTGAAAACATTCATGAATGGCAGGCCAGGTTCAACCAGGACACGTCCACTCAGTTCAAAAATATAAACACGTCGCTCGGTGAGCTGAGGGGCCAGATGTCCCAGTTACTCAAGAACCAAGGGAGGTTGCCTTTGCAACCGGAGCCGAATCCGAGGGCTTAAGCCAATGTTGTGGTCTATGTTACCACACGTGGAGGACAAGCAACCGATCCCGTTATGATTCCAGTTGTGAGCAAAGAACAAGTCATAACCGAGGAGGCCATTATTGGCAGTGATAGGGAAGAGGCTACAGATGAGCCTACCAAGAATGAGGAGAAAGCGGATTCACCCTCCACCACACCCACAACAACGCCATCTCCTAATGAAGTCGCAAGGAAAAAAGAAGCCAACCTCCTCCTCCATATCCACAGAGGTTGGCTTTGGCTAAAATGGAGAAGAAGTATTCCAAGTTCACGGAGCTTCTGAAGGGCATCCAACTCAACATTCCATTCATGGATGCCATCACAGAAATTCCCATCTACACAAAGTTCCTGAAGGACCTCATCACCGGGAAGCAGAGGCATGAGGAGATAAAGATTATGGAGGACTCTACGTCCATTATAAAGAACCATCTGTCGAGAAAGCTACCGGATCTGGGAAGCTTCACTGTTCCATGCTCTATTGAAGGCATACCCATCAGCCGTGCTTTGATCGACCTAGGAGCGAGTATCAGCTTGATGCCGCTTTCTATATTTGAGAGACTGCAGACCGAAAGTGAATTGGAGCCGACGAACATGTCCATACAGCTAGCGGACCATTCAATCACATATCCGATAGGCATTGCCAGGGACATTATTCTGCAGATACCTCCTGGGTTGTGTGTGCCGGTAGATTTTGTTATTATGAATATGCATGAGGGAGGGAGTTCCCAGCTTATACTTGGCCACCCCTTCATGGCGACGGCCGGCGTCTTGATAGACGTCCGTGAAGGGACTCTCTCGTTGAATGTCGGCAAAATTGAAGCTGAATTCAGGCTGCAGAAACCCATGAGGGAGCATGCCAGAGGAGAGGAGCTAGCTATCTGGAGCTCCTACAAGATGATGCAGTAGAGGAACATGCCGCTGAAGGGGTCATGAAGGACCCGATAAGAATGAGTGTTGATGATAACGGTGACCCCGTTTACAACAAGGCGGATGCCGACTATCTTCATGTGTTAGATGAGGAGCTCTTGGATCATTCTTTGCACCACAAGAAGCCGGAGGCCATCAGTTACGTCGCCGAGGAAAAGCCTGTAGTGGAAGGAAGCCAAATACCGCCGCACTGTATCATTGGCAAGAACGATGTGCGAACCTCATGTGTGCCAAATAACCATTAAAGAACCAGAGGGAGTCGAGCTCATGACTCAAAACGAGCGCTTATTGAGAGGCAACCCAATCCTTTATACCTTAGTTTTTCTTTTCCAATTTTTTATTTTTACTTTATCTATTTAAGAAAACCGAATAAAAACACTATTTATTTATCTTAAAAATACAAAATCATAAAAATCTGATGGGTTCTTCTTTTCTACAGGTTGAACGAAAAGGGGCACACAAATTGATGTTTTGAATGGAAGAGAGAGCTGAAAGGAGAAGAGCTGAGTGGGGAAAAACAGCTGAATAAAAGAGTCAGGGTGACTCGACCGAGTAGCCGCTTGCTCGGTCGAGTAGTGCAGGTGACTCGACCGAGTAGCAATCTACTCGGTCAAGTAACGCAGGCACGAGAAGGGAGCACGAGAACATCATTCTGTCTGTACGACCCGAGAAGCTTTTGCTCGGTCCGAGTAGATACTGACTCGACCAAGCATCCACGTGCTCGGTCGAGTAATGTATGCTCGTGAAAACAAGGAAGAAACGATGTTCTGTCTATGCGGCCCGAGCAGCCTCTGCTCGGCCCGAGTAGGCATCGACTCGACCGAGCAGAAGCATGCTCGACGAGCAGAAGAGAAGATAGAAATATCAGTAATCTGCTCGATCGAGTAGCTAAGGGAGTAACCTAAAAAGTCAGCCCCGATAAATTTTTTTATTGACGTGACCGAGCAGCTGTGCTGCTCGGCTGAGTCACTTTTCCCCCATATTTTGCGGACCCACTCCCAAACGAGTTGGGTTATTAAACCCCGACTGGACCTCCTATAAACCCTAAACGCTCATTACCCTAATCTCCTCCCGAGCTCTCCTACCCCCTCTTACTCAACCTGGACGGCCGCCATCCCACCTCCTACCGTCGCCACCTCCAACCACCTGCCGGCTAACCTCTACCCCCCCTCTTTCACTCAAATATCTATCTCTCTCTCCCCATCCTCAAGTTCCCCTCACCCCCTCCGCTTTTTCTAGCCCCTACCCCCTAGGGCTCAACTGAGCAGGATTAACGCTCGGTCTCGCTCTGCACATTAATTCTCCTCCACTGACATTACTTTCTACTATTTCAGGTACGTTACGTCTACATAAAAGGTCGATTCTAGGAGCAGCCCGGGGTCCTGATCAGCAGCAGTCACGTGACCGATCGCATCACCGCCTCATTCTTGTCTGTACATTCTTTCCCCTATATACTTTACATACTGCCAAACGCTTTTATACTGCTTGCAAGATGCTGCCACGCCGTGCAAGAGCCACATACGCCGACACCGGCACACCCAACCCTAGGCCTACTCAATGCATGCGTCGTACACGCTTACCCACACAAGACCATATTATTGACGAATCATCCACCACTTCACCCCTGCCAATCAACGCCCCAACCCCTCCTGAGCGTCTACATATCGACGACGCATCTTATGACGTTACCTTCCGTGACACTGACCAGTATGACCAGTTCGTCGCCATGCTCCTCCTCATAGGACAGGGGGGCAGCATTGCTCAACACTCAGTCGAGCATGACCTACCTTTTCTTCGCAACTAGTTAGGCACTGGCGAACTGACCCACCTGTTGAGCAACAGCCTCCCTCCACATTTTCTGGTCCACAGCAGGGGGACCCATCACCACCTCCAGAGGGTGGTGCCTCTGCTTGATGTTGTTCCCTACCCACTTTTTGCCTCCCTCAGATTATATTGTACTCATCTGTCTCTTCGGGGCCCTGATCTTACACAGCTTGGGGGAGGACCCACCATGCATCATTTCATGTATATGCATCATGTTCTTCATCTTTGGATCATATCATGTTTTGTTTCTTCGGTATAGTTTTATTTTCTATTCCTTTTCTATCCCCTCACCCACCCACCCTCTCTAGCAGCATCTCCCGCATACTAGCGTCTTCTCAGCAGTGAGGACACTGCTGGGTTTAGCTTTGGGGATGAGCGATATCTCTTTATTTTTCATTTTTCTTTTATATTTTTCTTTTCTATTCACCTTTTTATTTTACTTTTCTGCCCTTTTTCCACCTTTTTATCTTTTTTTTCTCATTTCAGCATCACGTTTTTCGCTTTTGCCATGCGTGCATGTTTATTCTCATTCTCTTATTTTCTCTCCCTTTTTATTTTTGTTGAGGTTGTTCAGCATGATGATACTTCTCATTGCTCTCAATAGCTACTCACGGTGCTTATTACTTGAAGACATGCTATTTAGGGTAGTTTCAGTTTTACTATCTATATGCGTGCATATTCTTTTGCTGATCTATCTAAATTAATGCCTGTTATGAATTGAAAATCAAATGCATGAAATAGTATCTAGTATGTACTTTGTTGGGTAATGCACCTAGGTTCACGCATCATTAGAACACTTGGAGCACCTGTTTGCTATCTCATTCACTTCTGTTTGCATGCTTAATATTATTGTGCTTATTACTGCGTGCTTTTCAGTATTCATCAAGATGAATGATAATATCCATGCTATTTATGAGTTTAGTTAGAGTATTATCCTATTGAATCGTTGTACACCTCTGATGAGTGAACCGAGTGATTTACTATTTTCCTTCTCCACATATCTTTATGATTCTCTACATATCAGTTGGTTTCGCCCCATATAGCTACCCTTACCACATCTTACTTCCCAAAAATCCCAAAAGAAAAAATATAGCTTCTAAATAAAAAGAAAAAAAAAGAAAAAGAGAAAAATAAAAGAAAAGAAAGAAATAAAATTGTTTTGTATTCCTTTATTAGAAGATATCACAAATACTTGGGAAAAGATAAAAACTTTCATATCCCATTCCTAGATGCGACGCCTCAAGCTAAGCTTGGGGGGTGAACCAATTGATCATATGAGTGAGTATAACATTAGAGTGGAGATGGTGCACTACGGGGAGATTAGATAATGCTTGAACTTTACGAAATATTTTAGTTTTTGGAATTTTTCATGATTCGAAGTGGATATTTGAATAGCATGACTCCTTCCCTTCTTTATTGCATGCTGGTGTGATTTCTCTGTGCTCCACTTATATCTATTGATTGAAAAGTGCATTGCTAACTCTTTTTATACTAGACTCTATAGACTGCATGAGATTGATATGAGTTGATGGCATTATTTTAGAAGATCCCTATTTTTGTCTTTATTGCATGCTAGCCATATGATTAGTAGAACTTGAAAATACCATTAGCATGTGTTTTTACTATTCGGGGCATCGTGATATACTACTGAGGCTTGAGATCTGATTGAACAACTTTAGCACACTCCTTCCATCTCTATCCTAATTTATTTCCTTTTGTTTATCGCCCGACATACCTAGTATTCGTCTTCCTCGAGGACGAGTAAGAAGTAAGCTCGGGAGATTTTGATGTGTCCATATTTTATATCTTTTCATAGCATCATTCCATTACATTTCATATCATATTCGCATCCAAATCATGCATTTTCCTACGATATTGCAATTCTAATTCCATATTCGAGTTTCGTAGAGTTTTATGGATTTTAAGGGATTTTGGGGCGATTCGGGACTACTTTTGGATATAGACACATCCGGCATGCCCTTGATCTCGTTGGCGAAGCTCTACAGGAGTTTGCCGAGTTTTGGAAGCCATGGGAGGAGTGGAGGAGAGTGCCATGAGTAGAGGAGAAGCTGTCAGGGGCTTTGCTGGATTTTTCCAGTCGACTCGACCGAGCAGAGGAGCTGCTGGGTCAAGCTGGTATGAGGCAACCTTTGTTTTCCAGGCGCAGCTGATACGCACTCTGCTCGACCAAGCAATATGGTGACTCGATCGAGCAGCTTCCATTTTCGATGCTCCATCATCAACATCCTGCTCGACTGAGCCGACTTATGCAACCGAGCAGTGCGGTGACTCGACCGAGCAAGGCTCACTCGGGCCGAACAGACAGAATGGCACTTTTTGAAAGATCTCGGTCCACTGACGGACTCGACCAAGCAATAGGGCTGCTCGACCGAGCAAGCGCCTGGTCGACCGAGTCACTGACTCGGTTGACGACAATGCGGGCCATTTTTGGAATTTTGCATGGGCCCGTCTGATGCGCGCAGCGGGGAGAGTGAATAGCGGATCTGAATGACGAAATCTGGGGCTGATTCTTTTGTTCATTTCTGAATGACGTTTAGGGAGAGGGAGGAGATTAGAAACGTTTGGATATATCTTATCTTATTTTTCGGGGCTAATTGAATTATTTTTGAGAGATCTATTGTTCTTCGCGCTCTTGAATCTGCGGATCTTTTTGGATTGTTATTGCTATTGTTTTTCTATGCCTTCGGTACGTAAGTTATTCAATTCTTATTCGATTAATTTGCTACAATGCTTTACTCGATAAAAATCGTATTTTTATTCGTCAATATCACCATGTGTGAGTAGTCTCTTCTAGGGTTGATGGGTTAGCCCTAAGACTTTAGGAGGGAGATGTAGATTTGGATCTCTAGGTTGTACAAGGGATAAATGGGAGTATTTCGGTTGATCCATCCGAATCCTAAGGATAACTCGCACTGAGATCATGCCCACGGTCAGTGGAATTGATGAGCTTAAGGAGTATCCTTGGGATTTAAAAAGGAAAATCAGTAGATCCAACCAAGGCTCGTGACCATGCCCGGCTCGTGCCTTGAGGGGATCCACCGATGAACTATATTGCTACATTGACGGCTGTCGCCATTGCGTCAATGAGAGTCACTGAAATACCTCGAAAATCTAACACACGAGAGTGGTATGAATTGAGAGACCAATCCCCTAAACTTAATGCAACGTAAGGATCATATTCTAACTTTGATCTCCGACGGTCTTGGTGGCGATCCCTAATACCCTAGTTTCTTTTATTATTAAGTCAACAACACCATCAAAAATCAAACTTTCCAAACCGATAGCTATCTCACTTCGAGATCTAAAAATAATCTGAGACCTCAAATACACGTTCACCGTCCATGTGTGATCCGACATCTTTTATACTAAAATTTGACACCATCCGCTTACGGATAGAGCCCGGGATTGACACCTAGGAGCCATACTACGCCTAACGACCGTGACACCGTTAGGCGGAATTTAGGTGTATGTTTTGGGTGCGTCAGCTAGATTTTTCTTTTTTCAGCAAATCAATGATAGATTATATGCTTATCTTTCAGTTTATCAACTTCTTTTGACATGTCACAATTTTCTTGTTGCAGTTCATAATTAGCATTTCTAAAGCAATCTACAGTAGATTCTAAATCATCAATTTCATCTTTCATTTCTTTACAATTATTTAGAAGTTCAGCTTTAGTGCAAGATTTAACCTCGTCATGCACTCACATTAAGCAGAGGGAGGAGTGTGTGGTCTCCACCTGAGTTGCATCTTCACTGTCCTCATCCCGCGTTATCGTTAGAGATTTTCATTTCTTTTCTGCAAAGTTATTCTTTTCTTGTGGGCAATTTCTTATAAAGTGTCACTGCTTCCTGCATTTAAAACATTGAATTTATCAATAGTATTCTGTTCAGAAATATTTCTAGCAGGATTAAATTTATTAGAGCGATTAAACCTTTATGCCATTTCAGCTCTTCCTGGGTTGGTCTTGATGTATCTTCTGAAACCTCTGACCATCAGTGCTTGTTCCTCATCAAGATCATCGTCGTCATCTTCCTTAGCTTGAAGAGCTAATGGCTTGGGAGTCTTGATCTCTGGTTTCTCTCTTGATTCTATACTCTATAGCTCAAGCTCATGTGACATCAAGTTACCTATCAAGTCTTCCACTCTAGTCTTTGATGCATCCTTGGCTTCCTGAATGTTTATGACTTTGGGACGGAAGGGACTCGGCAACATCCTTGAGATCTTCCTTATTTTCTCCAGACTTGAGTATGGCTTTCCAAGAGATCTAGACTTGCATATGATGTCTGTGAACCTCGCAAACATCTCCTTGATGGACTCTGATGGAAGCATGTGAAAGCGTTCATATTCTGTGCTGAGCAAAGAAAGTCTGGACTCCTTCACCTGCGATGTTACCTCATGTGTCACCTGAAGGGTATCACTCGGATATCATTGTGACGCTGTTAAGGCCCATCATCCATGCACCCTAAACCTGTCACAATATACCTCAAAACTTGTTTTACGGAATGCCTCTCAACAACGCATAACCTATAATTAGATCTCCATCTTATCAGGACTTGGTACAATAAGAGCGATTACTTCGGGTTAGCTCATAACCCGAGAACCCGTACTCAAGCATAAACAAGCTCCGATACCACTGAAGGGTTTTCTAGGACCCTTAGGGCACAAAAACTCTATTCCCGTCCTAAGTCGGACGGAACATAGACATAAAAATGCAGCGGAAAAAATTATGTTAATCAAATTAACATGCAGCCCTAAGGAACTAGACCCTCTTAGCCAGGATCTCTGCCAACTCGGGGTAGATCTGACCAACCCAAGAGGGGTCTAAACTACTGTGAATAATTAAAACAAAAGCTTCTAAAAAGCATACCCGGAATCTCAACACTGGGGCGGGCAAGATGTTCCGCATCGTCTTCCGAGCCCCTCCCCGTCCCACGCCTAGCCGCTCCTTGAACCGCTTCTCGAACCGCTCTGCATTTCGAGGCGAGCAATCCTCGTGTCGTCGAGCCAACCATGCGCCGAAGAAAGTTTCACGCGAGTGAAATCCTTTGCCAAGATTTCGGATCCGAATCCGAACTCCTTCGCGTCTTGGATAGAACCCTCAGGAGTAAGGCAGAAATATAGGGAGAAGACGAATACTAATTTAAGCCAAGATCCGATTGTGCTCCAACATTTACGGGAGCTACTCAGATCTGGAGCTTGGGACGAGTTTGGAGGAAGGGGAGGCCCCTCTATATATAGGCGGCTGACTCTCCCCTTTTCTCCACAACCGATGTGGGACTATTAAATTTGCGTTAATTAAATCAAGTTAGTTTTCCTTTACAAAGGGCAAACTTCCATGAATTTTAACTCCCTCGCTGTTGAGCTTCAATCTTGGTATGACCTACCAAATCGAAGGGCGTTCAATGGTGAACGCATAGGAAAAAACGACGAGTCAATCGGAGTCCGTTTGACCCTCCAATTGATCGTCCAAATTTAGCCAAACCATTCATCGATGGAAAATCCAGCCGTCAAAAAAATCCCGGGTTTTAAAAAAACCTAACCTGAAAATTTAGCTTGGTGGGCCTCCATTTTCGCGAGGTTCAGCCCAACAGTTTGAGCTGACTTGTTTTGGCTATAACTTGTGCATTTGGACTCCGTTCTTAACGCGGTTTGAACCTGCGTTTAGAGCGAGATGATCCCGTCATTTAGGTAACCTTTTCCATGCGTTTATTATATTAAATATTTTCGTAAACTATTTACGACACATTTAATCAGGTTTGTATCAAATGCAAAATAGTCCATATCTAAGATTAAATTTTCATTTGCATCAAATACAAATGATCTGAGGGCATATCCCTAACATCTCCCACTTGCACTCAGGATCATTTATCTTGAATGCAAGAGATAATTACAAACATCTTTTGCAATATTTTATCCCTTGCAGCAAACGCGTATTCTCCCTAATCGTTTCTACCTATTACTAGACGAAGGTCGCACTCTATATGAGACCATACAGCCTGACCCTTACTACAGGTTGGGCTCGAAGCCCTATACGGCAGTGACCATGAGCAGTGGTTATCGTCCCTGCTTCAGAATTGTAACGGTCTGTTTTCGCTTGTACGCCTTGTCATGCACGTAGTCTTGTTCGTGCACGTATTTATTTTAGACTTTGTCCGTATCCGAACCCTATGGTGTGATATGTCGTTGTGACCCTCTCTGAGAGTATTAAAATTGTGGTATTGATTTGGAACGTCATTTCACGGGTCGTTCTCTCACGTTTTGATCTTGTTTGAAGAGACGTCACGATTTTCACTTTTGTCGCGAGGCCTTTCTATTTTTAATTTCGTTTCTCTTCATCGAAACTGTGATCCGTCTTCTCTGTCTTCTTTCTCTCGTTGTTCCGGTCACCCCAGTATTTATCTTATAATTTATGGGCTTCGTTTGACCTACTTTCACTTTTTCCCCAGTTTAGATACCGGTTTAACCCTAAGATTCAATTGGCTTTTATCCCCTATTATTATTATTATATTAAACATCACCCAATGTTGACTCAGCCCACATTCTTGTTTTGGCCGCACCCAACCCACACCTGGTAGGAGGGAGAGAGAAGTAGAGATTGGGGTTTTTAATAGTTTAAAACAAAATTTCTTAAAACAAATAAACCCAAACCCTAGACTAAAGCCATACCCACGTTTTCACAGCATCCCCTACATCACGTGAGCCTATTCCCTATTTAATTTCGCCGTAGGTTCTCTTTTGTTTCACAGCAAACTCTAAGCAATCGCGCCGCCCTCCTATTCTCTCCACGCAAAAAACAACCACGGGCGCCCGAATTCTTCGTTTCTCCGACCTAAGCTCACCGCCGACGATCCCTCAACCCTTTCCCGACCTTCATCTCTCCCCTGGCCGCCGTAACATCGCTGGAGACCGCCGGAAACCACCGTAAACCCGCCCCCAAGCCCGCTGCAAGATCGCAGCAACAGCAAAACACCCCGAGCCTGCCGTTCTCTGCCCCTAACCCGTCGCCGGCCAACCCCTACCTCATCTCCAAAGTGCCCCCTCCCCTCAGCGCCACCGTGGGCCCGTCCTAGTCGCTGAAAACCGCCGAAAAAGCCCCGAGCACCGTAATCTTCGCTGCATTTCGCAGCAGCTCACAGCAGCGGCCACCACCGCTGCTGCCGCCACCGCAGGCCGCCGCTCCCCTCCGTCGTCGACCCTCTGGACCTCCCCTACGTCGTTGACAGCAGCCACAGGCCCCCTTGCTCTGAAACAGCGAGAACATCCGCTGTTTTGTGTTTTTAGCGACGTATCGACGCGTCGCTGAGATCTCGCCGTACCCTCTCGCTGTTGGGGTCTTCCGTCAGCCCCCTACTACTCCTAGGGGTGCTTTTCGACGTCAGAACGTCTCCTACGATGCTCAACATTGTAGACTCTGTGTGCGTCGAACCGTTCGTCTCGGTTTGTTGTTACGGCTTCCCAGAAGTCGTAAAAACGTCTACCGACATCCTACTCGCTGTCTGGAAACTTGATTCACTGATTTAGTCACTGCCTGAGAATTGGCGAGCGTGGAATCTTATTTGGAATCTGGACTAGGAGCGCGATCTTTTATTCCAACCCCTGACGTCGCTACCAGATGCCAGTGTAGCTTTCGTGTCGTGTTGAGGTAACGTTCTGCACTCTTAGGATCCCTAACCCTTGCCTCTTAAACAAGATAAAATTTGGTGTTGTTAATTGTTTAGATTAACTAATCAAGATAACTTAAATTGGAACTGTAGGCTGGTGGACTTGTGCACATAGGTAGTTTGGACTTTTGGACGGTGTTTTCGGATGTCAGGTTGCAGGCAAGTGAAACTTGCTCGTTCCTTGTTTAGGCCATGCTTTAGGCCACTTTTTGTACCGTAGCATAAAAGAGACTAGGCAGTGAAATGATAGCTGCATAGACGCCTACTTGATCTAGCTTGACAACGAAGCTAGATCCGACCCCTCTTACTTGCTTTCGTTCATGCTGCCATGTCATCCATACATGAATGTTGCATTCGTAGCACACGCTACCATACTTGTACTCCCTTGTTCAGGCTAGGCACCTGCTTTTGCGGGCACAACCCTATGCCAATAACACTCCCTGGCTCGTGATCCAGAAGATGGACGCCAGTCCATATACACGTGGTGGGGTAGGGTTAAGCGACCACTCAGCGTAGAAGTGTGCCCGTACAGCCACTTCAACTGTAAGGCGTAAACTCTGGGTTTGGGGTAGGGTTAAGCGACCCATCAGCGTAGAAGTGGGCCCGTACAGCCACTTCAGCTGTAAGGCGTAAACTCTGTGCACAACATGAAAACGTGACTTGTGAATCCATGTGAATGTTATTAGCCTTGCTACTCCTACCATGCCATGCTAGTTGTCTTATTGTACTTGTTGTCTTCCTTACATGTTGCACTCATACTATAACTGCCATGTCAATGCATAAATTTTAGAACTGCTAGGTTGTTTACTTTTCTTTTAGTTTCCTTGCACAAGTCTTTTGTAGACTTGCTAACATGTGCCCCTCTCTCTTTTGGGTGTCACATGTTAGACCCTGAGCCAAAAACCGTTGCTAAGGACGAGGTGTTCACTGACGCCGAGTCTGAGCCCACGTTTGACGAGGAGTTTGTGGACACCGGTGACTAGTCTTAGAGACTGTTCTGAGTTACTTCTGTTTTAGGTTGTTGTTAGTGGTCGGTGCGTAGCATCTTTACTTTCTGTACGTTGTACTTTTGTTGGCCATGCTTGGGCCTTTTAGACTCTTTTCTTTCCAGCCTGGTGGCTTTTCTGTGATGTTGGAACTTAATTATTTTGGACATTTTGAGATTGAATAAATTCTTATCTGTCTATCTTTCCTTAATATTATTGTTGTTCTGCTTCGCATTTGCAAGGACCTGAACTCGATTAAATCCAGACGCTTTACAGACTGGAGCCTCACAGCTCCAAGTCTGAGCGGACCTTCCCACGTCTCGCCTCCATTTTAGGGAAGCGAGGCGTGAAAGGGTTTGTTGGTGGCCCATGCAGGTCCCTTTTGCAACTGCGAATTATCGGAACAACGATAATAATTATAGGATGTCCAATAAATAAATTTCGACATCCGAGTCATAAGCTTTGAGTCTAATTGATACCGTTTTCCTATGTCATTAGATGGCAGGAAGACGACAGACCCGAGCTGGTGGTGGGCCCGCTCGTGCTGAGGTGCCGGATAGAGAGCCCACCAATGCTGAGATCATGAGGATGATGCATCAGATGATGCAGGTGTAGCAGTGTATGCTTCAGAATACCTAGAATGCCCCTCACTTCGAGCCGGGCGCGAAGCAGTTTCGGGAGCTGGGCCCGACTTACTTTAATGGATCTGAAGGACCGTTGGCTGCTGAGGACTGGATCAGGAATACTAAGGATAATCTGAAGATGTCCAAGAACAACCCGGCTGGATGGGTTGAATTGGTGAAGAAGAAGCTCAGGGATAATGCCCGCAACTGGTGGGATGTAGAAGAGGAGCTGTTGGTGAAGCTGATACCTTGGGCTACTTTCAAGTCCAGGTTCGATGAGGAGTACTTTTCGAAGGCTGCCAGGAGGGAGATGTTGCAGCGATTCTTTGAACTGAAGCAGGGAAATCTGATGGTGGACCAGTACTATCAGGAGTTCACCAGGCTGAGTTGCTTCGCACCGAAGATAGTGGAGGATGCTGAGGAGAAAGCTCAGAGGTTTCTGCAGGGTCTTTCCTTAGACTTGCAGAGCCTGATGTCTTCGTCAGATCTGGAGTCTTATCAGATGTTGCTGGTAGCTGCTAGGAGGCAGGAGTGGATTGCGAGCCAGAAGAGAGGACAGACTTCTGGAGCTGGGAAGAGGCCTATGGAGCAGGCCAGAGCAGTGGTTAGGCCAGGGTTCAAGCCTAACCAGCCAATGCAGTTCAAGAGGCCAGGTGGGCCTACTCTGAAGACTTGCCATTTCTGCGGCAAGACTGGTCACATCAAGGTGCAGTACAGGAGATTTCTGGGCCAGTGCTTGATTTGTGGAGACGCTACTCATGCAGCGAAGGATTGTCAGCATGCAAACCAGATGCGGAGAGCACCGGATGGAGTTCAGCAATAGAGAGGACCTGTTGCAGCCCAGCCGTTGCAGCAGAGAGCACCGGTATCTATTGGACATGGAGCAGCCCTCATTCTACAGAAGCAGGCTTTTCAGCAGGCCATGCAGCCAAGGAGGCAGGATTTCCTGATGACTGCAGTGGAGAGCGAGGCTGTGGATGAGGTTATCGTAGGTAACCCTCGGTCTAGTTGTTTCCTTCCTTAGTTAGTTTTGGCTTGTTAGATTATGTTTGGTTGCTTGCATATGATATGTTTGCTAGAATAGGATTTGATTGTTAGACTGTGTGTTAGGTGTGATTTTGGTTTGCACTTTCCCTGCACGAGTCCTCTTCGACTCTGGTGCATCGATGTGCATTATATCCCGGAGCTTTGTGGACAAGCATTCCTTGTCGACTTCCCTTCTTCCCAAGAGTTGGAACATTGTTACAGGAAATGGCATGATCTCGGTGCATCGTGATTACAATTCTTGCCCTTTGGTGGTCTGTGGACATGAGCTTTACGCTGATTTTATTGCCCACAACATCATCAACTATGATGACGTCCTTGGGATGTATTGGCTTGCGAGTTTCTATGCTACGATCGATTGCCGGAGGAAGAAGGTGGTGTTCGATATCCCAGGACATCCAGTGTTTGAGTTCAGTCGAGGTAGCAGTTCGCTTGGCCCTGTCAGATTTCGGGCCAGACCGGTGGAGATTGTTGCTATGCAGATGGAGCAGAGTAGACCAGTTGTGGTGCGAGAATTCGACGACGTCTTCCCCGAGGAGATGTCTGGACTGCCGCCCGATCGATCTCTCGAGTTTTCGATCGATCTTATTCCGGGAGCGCAGCCTATTTCGAAGGCACCGTATCGTATGGCTCCAGCTGAGTTAGAGGAGTTGCGTAGACAGCTGGATGAGCTTCTATAGAAGGGTTACATTAATCCCAGTGTGTCTCCGTGGGGAGCACCGGTGTTACTGGTAAAGAAGGATGGTTCGCGTCACATGTGCGTGGACTACAGGGAGCTGAATGTCATCACCGTCAAGAATCAATATACATTGCCCCGTATAGATGACATTTTTGACCAGCTTGGAGGATCGAGGGTGTTCTCTAAGTTGGATCTGAGGAGTGGTTATCACCAGCTGAAGGTGAGGAAGGAAGATATCCCGAATACAGCATTCAGGACGAAGTATGGTCACTACGAGTTCGTGGTTATGCCTTTCGGTGTAACCAATGCGCCCGCAGTTTTTATGAACTTGATGAACCTGATCTTCTACGACTTTCTAGATAAGTTTGTCGTTATCTTTATTGACGACATCTTAATCTATTCAAGGTCGGAAGAAGAGCATGCTTCGCACTTGAGGACAGTAATGGAGATTTTGAGGAAGCATCGTTTGTATGCTAAGTATTCCAAGTACGAGTTTTGGTTGGACAGTGTTGCTTTTCTCAGGCATGTGGTGTCAGGGGATGAAATTTCAGTAGATCCTGAGAAGATTAAGGCTATCAGAGAGTGGCATGTTCCGTAGTCAGCGTCTGAGATCAGGAGTTTCCTTGGGCTTGCAGGTTATTATCGGTGCTTCATTAAGGACTTTTCTCGGATTTCTGAGCCGATGACCAGACTGACGAGGAAGGACGTATCTTTCGTCTGGTCCGATGATTGTGAGAGGGCCTTTTCTATTCTGAAGGAGAGATTGACGACTGCCCCTGTTCTTGCTGTGCCCGATCAGAGTGGAGGATTTGAGATCTTTTGTGATGCTTCTGGCAAAGGTCTCGATTGTGTTTTGCATCAGCATGGGCACGTGGTTGCGTATGCTTCTCGTCAGCTTAAGGCTCATGAGAATAATTACCCGACACACGATTTGGAGTTGGCTGCAGTCGTATTTGCGCTTAAGATTTGGAGGCACTTCTTGGTGAGTGAGAAGGTGAAGATCTTCACCGATCATAAAAGCTTGAAGTATATCTTTACGCAGAAGGAGCTCAACATGCGACATCGTCGATGGTTGGAGCTCATGGTAGATTATGAGATTGACTTGCAGTATCACCCTGGCAAGGTGAATGTGGTTCTGGATGCGCTGAGCAGACTTCCAGCGGTGATGATGTTGACTTCGCAGTGGAGGTTACAGCAGAATTTTTGCGAGTCTGGTATTGAGATCGTGCTTCCTGGACAGGCTTCTTTGTTGATGTGTATGCAGATACAGTCGACGATCGTGGATCGGATCAAGGCAGGTCAGGCCAGAGATCCGAAGCTGGTGAAGATTTGGGAGCAGGTAGAAGCCGGTCTGCGGACTGACTTCTTGATTCACGGAGATGGTTTGTTGAGATTTGGAGCTAGGTTGTGTGTGCCGGCTGGAGATATCAGAGAGGACTTATTAGTTGAGGCACACAGTTCGCCGTATTCTGTGCATCCTGGTGGTACCAAGATGTACAAGGATCTTCGTCTGAACTATTGGTGGCATGATATGAAGCGGAGTGTGGCTCGGAGTGTAGCCAAGTGTTTGGTATGCTAGCAGGTCAAGGCAGAGCATCAGCGTACGACAGGATTGCTACAACCGCTTCTGATCCAGGAGTGGAAGTGGCAACACATCACTATGGACTTTGTGACTGGACAACCTCGGAGTCCGAAGTAGAATGACGCGATTTGGGTGATCGTGGACTAATTGACCAAATCCACGCACTTTATTCCCTTCCGAGTAGGACAGTCCACTGAAACGCTAGCAAGGAGATATATGGAGGTAAATTCTTTTACTCTCCGTTTTTATTTCCTTTCTCTAGTCTAGATAGTGATTTAACGTGAATCGTGCAGGAGATCGTACGACTTCACGGAGTCCCCGTGAGTATCGTGTCGGACAGAGACACGAGATTCACGTCTCAGTTCTGGCAGAGTCTGCAGAAGAGCTTGGGTACGAGTCTGAGTTTCAGCATGGCATACCATCTGCAGACAGATGGCCAGTCCGAGAGGACGATTCAGATCTTGGAGGACATGCTGAGGGCGTGCATGTTGGACTTCAAGGGATCCTGGGAGGATCATCTCCATCACATGGAGTTTGCCTACAATAACAGCTACCAGGCGAGTATTGGCATGGCGCCTTTCGTCGCGCTATATGGGAAGAAATGTCGTTCGCCACTGAGCTGGGATGACATTAGAGACAGGGAGCTGTTAGGACCAGAGATGGTTATGGAGGCAGTGGATGTTGTGAGGAACATCCGGGAGAAGCTGAGGATTGCGCAAGACCGTTTCAAGCATTGGGCAGATGCTAAACGGAGGCCTTTGGAATTTCAGCCTGGAGATCACATCTTCCTGAAGATCTCTCCGAACCGTGGAGTTATCCGATTTGGGGAGAGAGGCAAGCTGAGCCCGAGGTACATTGGGCCGTTTGACGTCCTGGAGAGAGTTGGAGCTGTGGCTTATCGCTTGGCGTTGCCACCGTCACTGGAGGGAGTTCACGACGTATTTCACGTATCTCAGTTACGTCGATACGTCAGTGATCCGTCCCATACTGTGGATTTCTCGGAGATCACGGTTCGACCGGATCTTACCTATGATCAGCAGCCAGTTGAGATTTTGGATCGACGGCAGAAGCAGCTGAGGAATAAGACCGTCTACTTGGTTCGAGTGCAGTGACGTCATGGTTCCCCTGGGGAGTCCACCTAGGAGCGTGAGGATGATATGAGAGAGCGCTTCCCGCACTTGTTTTCGAGCAGTGATTGATGTTGATTCCGAGGACGGAATCATTCATAAGGTGGGGAGGATGTAACGGTCTGTTTTCGTTTGTACGCCTTCTCGTGCACGTAGTCTTGTTCGTGCACGTATTTATTTTAGACTTTGTCCGTATCCGAACCCTATGGTGTGATATGTCGTTGTGACCCTCTCTGAGAGTATTAAAATTGTGGTATTGATTTGGAACGTCATTTCACGGGTCGTTCTCCCACGTTTTGATCTTGTTTGAAGAGACGTCACGATTTTCACTTATGTCGCAAGGCCTTTCTATTTTTAATTTCGTTTCTCGTCGTCGAAATTGTGATCCGTCTTCTATGTCTTCTTTCTCTCATCGTCCCGGTCACCCCAGTATTTATCTTACAATTTATGGACTTCGTTTGACCTACTTTCACTTTTTCCCCAGTTTAGATACAGGTTTAACCCTAAGATTCAATTGGCTTTTATCCCCTATTATTATTATTATATTAAACATCACCCAATGTTGACTCAGCCCACATTCTTGTTTTGGCCGCACCCAACCCACACCTGGTAGGAGGGAGAGAGAAGTAGAGATTGGGTTTTTTTAATAGTTTAAAACAAAATTTCTTAAAACAATAAACCCAAACCCTAGACTAAAGCCCTACCCACGTTTTCACATCATCCCCTACATCACATGAGCCTATTCCCTATTTAATTTAGCCCTAGGTTCTTTTTTGTTTCACAGCAAATTCCAAGCAATCGCGTCGCCCTCCTATTCTCTCCACGCAAAACAACCACGGGCGCCCGACTTCTTCATTTCTCCGACCTAAGCTCACCGTCGACGATCCCTCAACCCTTCCCTGACCTTCCTCTCTCCCCTGGCCGCCGTAACGTCGTCGGAGACCGTCGAAAACCGCCGCAAAACCGCCCACAAGCCCACTGCAAGATCGCAGCAGCAGTAAAACACCCCGAGCCCGCCGTTCTCCGCCCCTAACCCGTCACCGACCAACCTCTACCTCATCTCCGAAGTGCCCCCTCCCCTGAGCGCCACCGTGGGCCCGTCCTAGTCACCGAAAAACGCCGGAAAAGCCCCGAGCGCCGTAATCTTCGCTGCAGTTCGCAGCTGCTCGCAGCAGCGGCCACCACCACCGCTGCCACCGCCGCAGGCCACCGCTCCCCTCCGCCGTCGACCCTCTGGACATCCCCTTCACCGTTGACAGTAGCCGCAGGCCCCCTTGCTCTGAAACAGCGAGAACAGCCGTTGTTTTGCGTTTTTAGCGATATATCGACGCGTCGCTGAGATCTTGCCGTACCCTCTCGCTATTGGGGTCTTCCGTCAGCCCCCTACTGCTCCTATGGGTGCTTTCCAATGTCACAAACGTCTCCTACGATGCTCAACATGGTAGACTCTGCGTGCGTCGAACCGTTCGTCTCGGTTTGTTGTTACGGCTTCCCAGAAGTCGTAAAAACGTCTACCGACATCCTACTCGTTGTCTGGAAACTTGATTCTCTGATTTGGTCGCTGCCCGAGAATTAGCGAGCGTGGAATCTTATTTGGAATCTGGACTAGGAGCGCGATCTTTTATTCCAACCCCTGGTGTCGCTACCCGACGCTAGTGTAGCTTTTGCGTCGTGTTGAGGTAACGTTCTACACTCTTAGGATCCCCAACCCTTGCCTGTTAAACAAGATAAAATTTGGTGTTGTTAATTGTTTAGATTCACTAATCAAGATAACTTAAATTGGAACTGTAGGGTGGTGGACTTGTGCACATAGGTAGTTTGGACTTTTGGACGGTGTTTTCAGACGTCGGGTTGCAGGCAAGTGAAACTTGCTCGTTCCTTATTTAGGCCATGCTTTAGGCCACTTTTTGTACCGTAGCGTAAAAGAGACTAGGCAGTGAAATGATAGCTTCCTAGACGCCTACTTGATCTAGCTTGACAACGAAGCTAGATCCGACCCCTCTTACTTGCTTTCGTTCATGCTGCCATGTCATCCATACATGAGTGTTGCATTCGTAGCACACGCTACCATACTTGTACTCCCTTGTTCAGGCTAGGCACCTACTTTTACAGGCACAACCCTATGCCAATAACACTCCCTGGCTCGTGATCCAGAAGATGGACGCCAGTCTATATACACGTGGTGGGGTAGGGTTAAGCGACCACTCAGCGTAGAAGTGTGCCCGTACATCCACTTCAACTGTAAGGCGTAAACTCTGGGTTTGGGGTAGGGTTAAGCGACCACTCAGCGTAGAAGTGGGCCCGTACAGCCACTTCAGCTGTAAGGCGTAAACTCTGTGCACGACATGATAACGTGACTTGTGAATCCATGTGAATGTTAGTAACCTTGCTACTCCTGCCATGCCATGCTAGTTGTCTTATTGTACTTGTTGTCTTCCTTACCTGTTCCACTCATACTATAACTGCTATGTCATTGCATAAATTTTAGAACTGCTAGGTTGTTTACTTTTCTTTTAGTTGCCTTGCACAAGTCTTTTGTAGACTTACTGACATGTGCACCTCTCTCTTTTAGGTGTCACATGTTAGACCCTGAGCCAAAGACCGGTACTGAGGACGAGGTGTTCGCTGGCACCGAGCATGAGCCCACGTTTGATGAGGAGTTTGTGGACACCGGTGACCAGTCTTAGAGACTGTTCTGAGTTACTTCTGTTTTAGGTTGCTGTTAGTTGTCGGTGCGTAGCACCTTTACTTTCTGTACGTTGTACTTTTGTTGGCCATGCTTGGGCCTTTTAGACTCTTTTCTTTCCAGCCTGGTGGCTTTTCTGTGATGTTGGAACTTAATTATTTTGGACATTCTGAGATTGAATAAATTCTTATCTGTCTCTCTTTCCTTAATATTGTTGTTGTTTTGCTTTGCATTTGCAAGGACCTGAACTCTGTTAAATCCAGACGCTTTACAGACTGGAGCCTCACAGCTCCAAGTCTGAGCGGACCTTCCCACGTCTCGCCTCCATTTTAGGGAAGCGGGGCGTGACAAGAATCATCATTATGTGGTTGACTCATCGACATGAGTATTGTCGGGACCACCCTGACTGTATCCATGATGAATTCTGCAGTTTTAGTCTCTTCGTCTAAACTGTGTCGTGTAGATCAAGTCTAGGGTATGGTCAAACTGTCAACCCAAATAACTTGACTCCGTTTAGTTTCTATCGATCTTTAGTCAACTAATGTTGGACTTCTTCCAACATACTCTGATCAGAGATTTTACTAAAGACCGAACTAACTCAACGACACTAACTCCAATTGACCGGAAGAGACGAATCCTCTCTTGGTCATTATTCTCCTCATACGCTTCAAGTTACACCCGATCAAAGACCTTTCGACCGGCCTAGCCTCGAAGCTAGGTCAGTGATCTAAGTGGCACCGTTCACACACGGGTTTGTAAAATGACCTCAAGTCAAAAGACCAACTTGCCTATCATCACTAAGATTTATCATTGACAGATTGGTCAATATAACCATATGATAGCTCTTTATGGATCGTTCAGTGAACTCATTCTCTAATGAGCACCTGTGTCTCGTCTTCAACTTTGCCAAGTCAAATGATCATGAGATCATTGCCACTGCTAAACGGTGAAGACTAAGACACAATGGTCTATCCGATGTTTTGAGATCCGTGTCTCGAAACATCTACGACCACGAACCCTTTTAGACTTATGCTACAGACGGTCAAAAATTTCTCCATGATCGAGATACTCATCTCGATACATGTTTGACCTTGCATAATGTCTCAGGACTTTACCTAAGTTAATATCTAATGACCAAACAGCTTACTGTTATTTCAAACAAGACGTTTGTGCTATTCACACAGAGATAAATAGCCTCGAGGGCATCATCTCTCTACATCTCCCACTTGCACTCAGGCCCATTTATCCCGGTATCTCATACCGTTTTTACACATAAGTTTTCCCGACTTCATGTGGTAGAGCCTTTGTGAATGGATCTGCTAAAACCATCTACAGTGTAGACTTAAGGGGTTTCTATGTTCATGTTAGACCAACCATTTGAATCTCCTTCAAATAATTCATTTGGTCTTTCAGAATCCATAATATTTCATTTCCTTGGATCTTATCCAGTTCATCGTACCTTACGATAATAATTTTAAATTAGTTACTGGTCATTTCAAACGGCTCGTATCTATTTTTGATAAAGTATCAAACTCTTTTGATTACTTTGTCAAAATATATGTTCCATCCCTTTGATCCTTCGCATGTAATTTATACGCTCCCACTGACCTTGAAAACTTTCTGGCTAATTCATATAAGTTGGTTCGTCTAAATCATATTTAGAAAAACGAACTTATAAGTGAATGCTCAAATTTTCATGGTCAATATGAGCGTTTACATCGAGTTTGGTCCGAGTAGATCTGTACACTTCTGCTGGCGAAAATGGTTTCATCATAATCAGTTTTATAGGAATTAGGATAAACTGTTCTCGACCAACATGATTGTACTTCACTATTTACTTTCTGCACCAATCTTTTAACTTAAAGATTTACTTGCAGAAAATGAGGAAACATTTTCCTTAGGCACGTAAACTAAATTCCAAAATTTATTTACGCATACGGACCTATTCTGATTGCATCAAGTTATAAATCAGAGATACTACTCATTTCATCCCAGAAGTTGACTAAGTCATCATCAGTTATGATGTCTAACTCGACAATTCGTCTCACGAGATTCGAGTAATTATACAACTTTCTTACGATTGATTTAACGAATATCTTATTGATAATGTCCTCATAGAACATTGTCAAAACCTAGGCATTACTATCTGGGACTTAACCCAGAGGGAGGACTTAGCTCAGAGTCACTGGCTATGGATCGCACAAAGTCTAACTAAGTGTGATTCATATCTTTTAACACAAGAATGTGTTAATAGACTTGACCTGGGAGAAAATCACATTTTCTTTCAATTTCGCAAGATTTTATGTAGCTAAGTATTTGACCATTCAATCTAATCGAATCAGTTTAAATGCTTTTGTCATTTCGTTCTTTATTTTATCAGACTTGTGTTTCATCAAGAACATGTGTCTTAATAAAATATACGAATAACTTATTTTGGTTAATCTAGACTCGGGCACATCAGTATGTACGAGACTGAGTTCGACAACTCATGCTCCCACTGTCTTATATGTGGGTTTCGTCCATTATATCTAAGAGGATAAGATTCACAAATGTCTGTAGACTTCGTAATACAAGAGGTCAGACCCCTCTTTGTGTGACTTGTGAAGCTTAGTCTCTCGATACGGCCTAGTCTATTTTGCCATATAAGTTTGCTACTATCTTGTGTATTTATGTATTAAAGTTTAATATATTATAGTTATTACAAATTACTAACACAAAACATTGCTTCAGAAGCAAGGTGACGACATTCATTAAAATGTGTTAGACGTTTTTTGTATAACAATTATTCTGAAATCGTGACATCAAAATATGTCACATTTTCATTCCCTCCTACTTATGCATTTACTAATGATAAATATAACTAACTTTCTCAATTGACTTTCCGGAGTGCCTTCTTCCTTTTCTAAATCATATTTAGATATTAAATAGCCCAACATAAATGAATAGCTATCAAGCATCTCATGTATCAAAACCTTTGAGCTTTGCAACCTTGAGTGTAGCTCAACACGTTGCTTGTCTCAAGATCCGGTTGGGATGCATAGTCTTGCACCGCTCATGCACTCGTATTCAACTCAAACAGTTTGATCGAATTCTCGAACTTTGCGGATCAAAATTGTTTTTCAATACAACCTTGAGTGTAGCTCGACAAGTTGTAAGGAGAAACATACTTCGAATATCCTATATGTTCAAGCTGCCCCATATAGAGGCAAGTGACATGTACCGTGAATTTATTTGTTGGACCCAGAACTTAATGAAATCATATTTCTTAAGTCTGTTCTTTAGAAGGTCATTTTAATGTCATCGAGAATATAGTTTAATTATATCAATTAGAATTTAACTTGATATTCAATTAATCAACCTATTTGACCAGTTAACTTATTTCGTTAAAATATTATATTTTGATTCCTTCGGTAAACATAGTCTTGCCCTAGTTTAGCATATGTTCAATATTAAATATAGGTAGAATGGCTTTTATCTATCTATATCATCCCAATATTTTACGATCATTTTAAGCCTTAATAATGAACGATTTAATCGAATTAAATAAATGGGTAAGAGATCCAATCACCCTGAGCCTAACAACCTTGAGTGTAGCTCAACAAGTTGCTTGACTCTGTAATCAAAAGATGACTCTTCATCGATCATATCAGATATGACCCTCTTTTCGGTTTTTACCCCTAGCCTTTTGTGATCATGAGTGTGCTCATCCAAATCACAATGTCTAGCCTAGTCGGACCCTTTTTTTTGTGTCTAGCCTGACTTGCCCCGGCGCTCGGTGTATTCACGACACGTCGGTTTGGGTCAGGTCTTAGACTACATCTAACCAGACTACATCTTTGATTACGTCGGTGCTCGGTGTATTCACGACACGACGGTTTGGGTCAAGTCAAGATTTCATCTTATGTATTTAAGGAGTTGGTTTCTACAAGGTTGACATGTCACAGCTTGAGTGTAGCTCAACAACTAGAACACGGGTCCTATAGTTGCCACCCCTAAAATAAGGAGGGCTACGACTAATCTTGAAGAAGATTATTAACGTATTTGACTTAGATATAGTCCAGGGTGTCATATAGTCATGATTTGCGTCATTGCGGTCCAACGGAACACAGCCAGTGAATTAACTATGCCAGGATCACTATCCCTTAGAAGGGTGATCCAACAAACTTAGCCAAACACATTGACTGGATCATGGTCCATTGAATGAAGCTTGTCATTTTTATATGTGTGCCATAGACTAAAAGGCTTTTATTAACAACTAATTAATCATATCAACTAGTTGTATCCTTAAATTCAAAATTTTAGGATTTGTTTAATAAATTTTATTAAATCCTTATCAACTATAAGGTTCAAGTGCTATCCTAATCGTTATTAGGATTTTAATAAATTTATTACCAACGCTAAACACGAAGTCCTTTAATGAGAATTAATTTCATAACAATTAGAATTAAAACTTCATTAAAGGGACTACCCTAATCAGGAATTAGGTCTTAAAGTGTTGTTAATGTTTTATTAAAACATAACATGTCATTAGAATTTATCTCATAAATTTTAACGAGTTCTTAATGGCTAACCTAAGAGGTTGTCTTGTGTTATCAAATAATTGACAACATTCATATAGCCATTAAAATAAAGTTACACTAATTTTAACGCATAAAAAGAGTGTACGCCTATTTAACAATTAAATAAAATAATGTTTATCACATAAACAATTTTAGCATGCATACTTAAAATTTAACATTTAAATTTAAAATTATGATTTTTAAAATATTTTATGTTATCTCATAAAATAAAAACTTGTTTTTAAAAAATCACAAAATTTGCATGCTACTTAAAATATTTATCGCATAAAAATTTTAAACTTTTAAAATCAGTTTTAAAAATATCACATAAATTTAAAACATCATTTTAAAAATTTTCATGTTTAAAATTTTTATCACATAAAAATATTTAAACATCTAAAATCATTTCAAACTTATCACATAAAGTTTTAAAGTTTTAAAATCAGTTTTAAAATAATCACATAAATTTAAAACATCATTTTAAAATTTCATGTTTAAAATTTTATCATATAAAATATTTAAACATCTAAAATCTTTTTAACCTTATCGCATAAATTTAAAGAAACATTTTAAAAGGAATCTAAAACATTTTTAAAATTATCTCATACCACTGAAGGGTATCACTCTGATGTCATTGCGACGCTGTTAAGGCCCATCATCCATGCACCCTAAACCTGTTACAAGATACCTCGGAACTTGTTTTACGGCATGCCTCTCGACAACGCCCAACCTATAATTAGATCTCCATCTTATCAGGACTTGGTACAGTAAGAGCGATTACTTCGGGTCAGCTCATAACCCGAGAATCCATACTCAAGCATAAACAAGCTCTGATACCACTGAAGGGTTTTTAGGACCCTTAGGGCATAAAAACTCTATTCTCGTCCTAAGTCGGACGGAACGTAGACATAAAAATGCAGCGGAAAAAATTATGTTAATCTAATTAACATGCAGCCCTAAGGAACCAGACCCTCTTAGCCAGGATCTCTGCCAACTCGGGGTAGATCTGACCACTCCAAGAGGGATCTAAACTACTGCGAATAATTAAAATGAAAGCTTCTAAAAACATACTCGGAATCTCAACCCTAGGGCGGGCAAGATGTTCCGCACCGTCTTTCGAGCCACTCCCCATCCCACGCCGAGCCGCTCCTCGAACCGCTCCGCATCCCGAGGCGAGCAATCCTCGTGTCGTCGAGCAACCACGAGCCGAAGAAAGTTTCACGTGAGTGAAAGTCTTCGCCAAGATTTCGGATCCGAATCCGAACTCCTTCGCGGCTTTGCTAGAGCCTTCAGGAGTAAGGCAGAAATATAGGGAGAAGAAGAATAGTAATTTAAGCCTAGATCCGAGCGTGCTCAAAAATTTACGGGAGCCGCTCAGATCTGGAGCTTGGGACGAGTTTGGAGGAAGGGGGAGGCCCCTATATATATAGGCGGCTGACTCTCCCCTTTTCTCCTCAACCGATGTGGGACTATTAAATTTGAGTTAATTAAATTAAGTTAGTTTGCCTTTCACAAAGGGCAAACTTCCGTGAATTTTAATTCTCTCACCGTTGAGCTTCAATCTTGGTACAACCTACCAAATCGAAGGGCGTTCAACGGTGAACGCATAGGAAAAAACGGCGAGTCAATCGGAATCCGTTTGACCCTCCAATTGATCGTCCAAAGTTAGCCAAAACCATTCAAAGATGGAAAATCCAGCCGTCAAAAAAATCCCGGGTTTTAAAAAAACCTAACCAGAAAATTCAGGCTTGGTGGGCCTCCATTTTCGCTGGGTTCAACCCAACAGTTTGGGCTGACTTGTTTTGACTATAACTTGTGCATTTGGACTCCATTTTTGACGCGGTTTGAACCTGCGTTTAGAGCGGGACGATCCCGTCATTTAGGTAAACTTTTCCATGTGTTTATTATATTAAATATTGTCATAAACTATTTAAGACACCTTTAATCTGGTTTGCATTAAATGCAAAATAGTCCCTATCTAAACTTAAATTTTCATTTGCATCAAATACAAATGATCTGAGGGCATATCCCCCAACATTACCTCAAGCGTGTGCCAAATTTCCTGTAAAGTTTGACATTAAGAGGTACGATTAAACTCAGCTTTATCCAAAGAGCAAATAAGTGCATTCATAGCTCTACCATTCAGAGAAAAATATTTTCTATCAGCATCATCCCATTTATCTTCAGGTTTTAGAAACTTCAATGTCTTCAATTTTAATAGTGGGTGGTTTATAGCCTTTTTCAACAATTTTCCACGCACCATAATCAACAGACACTAAATAGATTCTCATTCTAGTTTTCCAGTAAGCAAAATAAGTGCCATTAAATTTAGGGGGTATAATTGTAAACTGTCGTTCAGCAAAAGATGAATCAGATATATTCATGGTTTATAGACTAGATCCTCTAGTCTGCTCTGATACCACTTGTTGGATCTGGATCTAAGCCTAGAGGGGGGTGAATAGGCTAATAAAAATATTCGCGATTACACAAGATATCACAGGTAATTATTCAGCACAAATAATCAGATGCAGAGTAAATAAAGACAATCACAGAGTGCACGAGCGATTTACCCTGGTTTGGTCGCCCCAACGACCTACTCCAGCCCAAAGCAATTACTAGCATTAATATGTTACAAAGGTACACCCGTAAAGAGCTACGAGCACCTACTCTACGCTCACCAGGTTCCATACCACACTCACCAAAGTGCTAAACACTATTAATCTAGTAAACGCTCTCTCTTGACTAGCATCGACTAGTCAAGTCCCTCTTGCCTAGCACCGACTAGACAAGACCCCAAAAACGAATGTATAAGTAACTTACAAATATCAACATACCAATACACGAATATAAAATAACAAAGAGTTTAGAAAAGCTCAATTCATGTCTGTGTTGTTGTCTCTGTCGTTCAGCACTGGTCAGGTCTGATCTAACAATATGTAGTCGTCTCTGTCAATCTGAAGTCTCCCCATTCCGCAACTCAATATCTCGACCTCCTTGATGTTACGGCCGCCAAGTGTTGTGGCCTCTAAAGTGTTGTGGCACCCTAAGATGTTGCGGCACTCTAAGATGATGTGGCAATGAAGGGAGTTGAAGCTTGTTTGAGGCAATGGAAGGAGTTGAAGCTGAAACTTGCGGCAAAGAAGATGATTTGAAGATGGCCCCCCTTGGAATTTGTTGCTTAGTCTTGGGACTTGATGAGAGCTTGTTGTAGCAAACTTCTTGGAGATTCTTGTGGATTGGAAGTCAAATACTTCGGCTAGCTCTTCCTCCGTATGAAAGTTGCGGCATGGAAATTCCCCTTGGTCAAATCTTGCAGCTTGAAGTTGTTGCTTTTGTCTTTGTGTTTTGCTCGAGGGAAGAAGAGAATTTTTCGGCAGCAACCCTTGTCCAAAGATTACGGCTTGGCATGGGAAGTCCAGGATTGCGGCTTGGCATGGGAAGTCCAGGATTGCAACTAGCTCTTAAAAGAATGAAGAAGCTTGATGAGTTGTAAAGGAGAGTCAAACATTGCGGATATGGAGAGCTTCTTGCTATCTTGCGGCTATGGAGATGCTAGATGATGCTTGTGGCACCTAGGATTTTTGGCATTTGTAACTTGCGACAATAGTCTTTGTTGCATATGGCTTGAGAAGATGATGATGAGTGTGGCTTATGGGAGAGCAATTAGGTGCTTACTGCTTTAAGAATGACTGGGGTTTTCTTGTTTTTTTTGGTCGACTCCTCTCTCTTTGTGTTGTGCTTTTGGTCGCAATGATCTCCTCACTTTTGGAGATGGGTTTATATAGGAGTAATGGAGATTTATGGCTCAAGGAGAATCACATAAGAATAGGAATAGATCACATAAGAATAGGAATTGAAAGGGATTTGGGATTTGAATTTGGATTCAAAATGGATAGGAAATTTGAATAAGATTTGTAATGGGATCTGAATGGCAATGGGATTTGATTTAATCTCCAATTATTTTAATCAATCACCATTGAATTCCCTCCTTATCTCTCCATCTTTGACCAGTCCTCTTTGCATATGATTTGGAATTTCTCCATCACTTTGACTAAGTCTACCTTTGAGTATTTACGAGCTTTCCACTCCTGAAAACACTTAACACACACATCAAATTGTTCATACACATGTTTGTTATCATCAAACACGAAGTCATAGATCTTTGTATTCAACTAACATTGTATCTAACACGTGATTGGGTACGTGTGTACATATACGCATGTCCCTTCTTTGGTTGTCCACCCTTGATGGGTTTCTTTCCAAAAGAGGGTGTCACCGAAATGGTGTTAATCTTGGTAGATGTACTACCCAAGAGTTTTAATGCTCCACTATTGGATGCATCGGAGGATGGTCTCACAAAATCAATAGTAGCTCCGTTATAAGATGTTAGATAAGTGGAAGCATTATCCTTTGAGTAACCAAGTCCTCCGTGGTAATTTGCGGGCAGTTGGTTTTCCAAAATTGTATCCAACTTGTCCTTCCCTTTATTTAATCTATCAACATTAGAGGACATGAGCTCAAATTTCTTCACAAGTGAAGAAAGATTAGTATCCAAGGTGGATACATGTGTAGTGAGCTCGTGCACTTGGATTTTGAGAGCAATTGTCTCATTACCCAAAAATGTGTTTTGAGATCGAAGAGTTTCAATCTCAAAGTCATCACAATCACTAACTTGGACTTTGTCCAATTGTGATTTGAGGGATATAACCTAATTTCTCAAGTGATTATTTTGAGAAGCTAAAGAAGCTTTCTCCTTAATTAAATCATTATGAGAACAAGGACTAACATTCTTATCAAAATTCATAGAATAAGTAGCTATGCTAGCAAGATTGTCCTTAGTGATCATATATCTATTGAACAATTTTTGATACTTCTCGAAAAGTTGTTCATTAACTAATCTAAGGTCATCCATGTTTACCTCATCGAGGTCGCTATCACTTTCACTAGATGAGTCCTTTGGAGACCTTCCTTTAGCCAGGAAGCACGTGTGTGCTACCTCTCCCAAGTTCTCATCGGATTCATCGCTACTTGAATCCTCACTTGAGTAAGTGAGGTCATCACATGTTCCTACAAGTCCCTTCTTCTTTTTGGTTCCTTTGTAAGCATATCCCTTTTTGTACTTGGGAGCGTTCCATTTCTCCTTGTTCTTAAGCAAGGGGCAATCCATCTTTATATGCCTTGGCTTATTGCAATTGAAATACAAAGAAAAATAATTAGTAGAAACAAATTTATTCCTCGATTTCAAGTTACCACTTCAGTAAAACAGTTGGAATTTTCTATTCATTAGAACTATGGAATCCATGTCCATCTCATCATCGAAGTCATCATCCTCTGAAGTGGCTTTGAAAGCAATGGCTTTCTTCTTTGGTTTGGATAGAACCTATAGAGAATTCATTTCTTCTCTATCCACCTTCCTAACCTCATAAGCCATGAGGTTTCATATGAAGGTCTCAACCATGTATGTCTCCATATTATTACCTTCCCCAATGGCCATTGTCTTCCTTTCCCATTCCAGGGTGACGGCCATGATGAGATTTCTTATCTTTTCCACTTGGGTATATACCTTCCCAATGGCCTCAAGCTCATTCACGATGTCCGTGAATCTTGTATACATGATTGAGATGGTTTCCTTATCCTGCATAGAAAACATCTAAAAACGTTATACAAAAACTTGAAGTTTTGACAACTTTACATGGCTTGTCCCTTCATGTGTAACTTGGAGATGACTCTAAATTTGGTGTGTGGTTGTGCAATTCGACACCTTGTTGAATTTGGTGGCATTAAATGCACATATAAAAAAATTCATCGCTTTATCATTGTTTGTCTCCGCAAGCACTTGAACCAATGTCCACTTTAGATAATCTTCCTCAAGTGGATCAATATGCTCCCTTTCTATCGTATGCCAAAGAGAAGCACTCTTAAGGAATATGATCTTCTTCGCTTTCCAATATCCATAATTGGACCCATTGAAGTGTGGAGGTCTAATTGTGGATTGTCCTACCAAGGTAGAAGATGCACCTTCATGAGTATTGTTATTGCTTGTCATTGCCATAGTTTCAAAATCTAGCTTTGATACCTATTGTAGGATCTGAAACTATAGGGTAAAACACTAGAAGTAGGATGAATAGTGCTTTATAAAACTTAATAAGGAATTTTCACCAAATTAAATAACCCTTATGCAACCTAAATGCGAAATGGAAAAAGATAACAACAACATAATAATCCAAACGAAAACAAGAGATATAACCTGGTTTGGATTCACCGAGTCTCCCCGACTTCTTTGAATCCTACTCCAGCAACCCACTAGCTCCCCGCTAGTGGTTAGTGTTTCCACTAATTCCCACTTGCCTAACTTGACAAGTGCAAATTACTACAAATTAATTTCACTTCCCACACACCGGGAATGAACTACTCTCACAACCAAGAGGCACCTTTCTCCCACTTCCGACAAATCTGGAATCAACTTCTCTCAAACCCGAGAGGAACTTCTTAAACAACAAGAGAGAATTTGATACGAAATATGAAACAACTTCACAACATATGCATTGAATATTACTCTTAAGAATGAGGCAATAAAGGTGTGTGATATGTGCTCTAAATGATGAGAGTGAAAGCACTTACTAACTTGTCTCAAGATGTGTAGCAATGAATGTTTGATGCTAACATTAAAAGCTTTGGAGTCAAGTTGAACTGCAGAGCTTGAGCTTGATTTGCTTTGAATGCTCTAGATGAGAAGTTTATGACTTTGGTGCACTTGATAATGTAATGAATGAAGTCTTAGATGCTTAGCTTACTTCTCAAGTCATGTCATTAAAGCCCTATTTATAAGCCAACAAATCTGCTCAAAATTAGCTAAAGAACCCAAGCATTTAATGCTTCAAACGACTAGAAGCGGGTAGAAATCCTAGTCATCAGTCGCTTAATGAAGGGCGATAGTTGGCTGAAGTATTGGTCTAATTGTGCATTAAATGCATTCTAACAAACATATACCAGTTGTCTGAAGAAGACTTCCCAGACGTCTGGTCCACTGTTCAGTCGTCTGGCTCATAGGCATCAGACGTCTGATCATACAAACAGTAAGGAACATCGATACTAGACTATACATGGTCTGATTAACCATGTGTTTTATGTTCATCATCCAGACGTCTGGTCAACTGTTCAGATATCTGGTAATACCGCTTCAGACGCCTAGAACTAACTGTCCATAGAAAATGAGCAATGTTCGAGTCCGCAAGTGCACGGTGTCGAGGCTTTGTAATATAGAAAGATGTTGGTCCCACAGGGAGGTGATTGGTTAATATCTTGGGTTTTATTTCAGAGTTGTATGATCTTGTCAGCTATGGGTGTAGCCAAAAGCATTGTCATAGGTCACTTCTCACAAGTAATATCAATATAATTGAAACTAGGGCGCTAGGAGTCACCACTAGGATCATCAGATATCGATGCTAGGTTATAATTTCTAGGTTGGATTGGTTGTATAGGGAGAGATTGTCACATATCGAATGTGGAATTCGTAGCCAACTATCGTTGTACCATTCATCTAACGTACCCCGTACTTAGCTCAACCATCGTGGATGGCCTTGCATGCGATCCGTGCATTATGATCGACAATTATTCTCAATCTCTACTCACGCTACTATCGTGGGTTAGAGCTTCGATCTATGATATGATGGCTCTCATTGATGTTACTATCGTAGATCATTAATTAGTAATACGCTACGTCGGTAGAAACCACTAAAGTGCGTGCCACTATCGTGGATCACGAACTTGAATTGAATTCACTAACGAACCTAATTAAGCTTATATGATAATATTTAGGATGCATGCCACTATCGTTGATCACAAACCCTAAATAAGTATAGTATAAACTTGGATAGATCAATCAAAGCACATCCTTATTCATCAAACCAACATTAAAATCGTAACTTTACATCTAAATCTAAGATCCTAGGGCTCATCCATTAGCCCTAGAAGGAACTACTTACGATTCATGGAATTAGCAATAGAAATAATATCAATATCAATATCAATCATCATCTCAACAATAAACATCAAAACAATGGAGAGAGATGAGAAAAACATTACCAAACCAATGGAAAGAAGAACTAAACTTCAGAGAATTAAGGTCCAAGATTCCAAAGCAATACAATAACCAAAGATCCAAGCTTGTTCTTCAAAGCAAATAACGACGGCTCAAAACTCTCAACTAAAACTCAAAACTAAATAATAAGCAAGCTCTCTTAACCTAGAAATAAAAACATCCTTATATACAAGTGGCGTTGATCCTACAAAAATCCTACAAAAAGCCCAACTCAACCCAGAATTTTGTTGCCGCATCGCCCTACTCGACCGAGTGGCAATGCCACTCGGTCCAAGTAGGGGCATCGCTGCACCGTTGGCGTCTTTGATCTTCAGTTGGGGGAGTTGGTTGCTCGGCCCGAGTGGATGGCCCACTCGGTCGAGCTACAGAAGGCCCATGCTTGGCCAAAATGTCACTCTGCCGCTTAATTAACTAGTCTGAGTAGCGAAGCTACTCGGTCGAGTGGCTTGTTCTTCTTGGGTGAGCTATATGGGGTCATAGAGCTTCAAAAATTTCCATTCTGTCACTTAATTAACTCGACCGAGAAGTGAAGCTGCTCAGTTGAGTTATATTCGCTACTCTCTCAGCGGTTAAGTGTCGAGGGTGCTCTTTTTTGCCTTGCTTACTCGACCGAGTAACTGACTCTCCTCGGTCGAGTTCAAGGGTCCTTTTTGACCTTAGAAATGTTGCGCTGCCATGTCCTTCACTCGACCGAGTAGCTCGACTACTCGGTCTAAGTGAGCTTTGAACTTGAGCTGCTGCAAAGCTTTGGAGCTTCTCCTGTCAAATGAATCTGCTCGGGTTGAGTGTGCTTAGTTCACTCGGCCGAGTACCTAGGAAAGGCTGACAGAGCTTATGGAGCTCCCATTCTCTTGCTCTCTCCTTCTTCTTTCTTCCTTTTCTCCTCCAATCTTCTACTATGCCATTGACACTCCGGGTGTCTTAGATATGTCCATGGTCCAATATCGCTCCAAATTGCTCCAAAGTTCCCGAAAACCCACAAATCTCTTCGAGAATCAAATATATCGTGAAATGCGTGATAAAGTATAGAAAAGTGAACTTTGGACGATGAAAATGCTATTAAATCATGCAGTAAAGTATAGAAAATATGGACACATCAAAATCTCCCAAGCTTATCTCTTACTCGTCATCGAGGAAGATGAATAGGAGGGTCACCGGGAGGTAAAAATAAGAAAATGGAAAAGAACGCAAAGAGGAGAAGGTTGCTAGATTATTCTCTCAGATCACGTGTCATTCACCACATATCGCAACGACTCCAAAAATAACTCACATGCTATTACAAAGATGTCATATCTTAAATAAATGAAGTACTTGAGAGCTTAGGAATGAATAAAGGCGATGTCTCAAGAGTTCATACAATTGGCTTATATCCACATCATGCACTTCATAGCGTTGAATATACACAACATTGGATACGCACTTTTCAATCAAAAGCTATAATTGAAGCGTAGGATATTTATACCAGGCATGCCATATAGAATAGAATAGAAGTCAAGACATGCACATACTCATATCAAATCATAGGAAATCCACGTAACTCAAATGTGTTCATTAAGTTTCAGCATTATCAAAAATTTTTCGTTCGTGTACAACTCCACACTAATGTCAGGTTCACTCATTTTGGTCAAAAGATTTTTTCCCCCAAGCTGGAATTGGTGTGTCATATCAAATGAGTTTTTGTGGAATATGAATTTTTGTTATGCTTTTCCCAAAAGGATGTGTACTGCTCCAAGAGAAATGAAGTTTGCACTTTTCTGTTGAATTTCAAACTTTTGTTCCTTATTTTTTCTTTTTGGATTTTTGTAGGAGCAATAGTATTTATATTTTTGATTTTTTGGCTCCTTTTTGGCTTTTTGATATTTTGGAGCACACTGTGTAATTGTAGGGAGTTTTGGGAATGTGTGTGATAAAATAGCCTTGGTGAGGAAAATCAAGTGACAGTAGAGAATATAAGAATATGTGGAGAATGGATTTATATAACTCTTGGTTCACTCAAAAGTGTGCACAAATGGTCCAGTAAGATAACACATCAATTAAACTCATTTATAAGCATGGGAATTCCTAATCATATCAGTAAGCAGTGAAGTCAAGCAATAGAGTTTTTTTAAGCAAATCAAGCATGCAATTATAATTTCGAATAAGAGACAAGAGAATGGCTTCAGATATGCTAGTGATGTGTGAATCTTGGTGTGTTTCCAACGAAAGTGCGATTTTCGACCGTATGTTTTTCGTGCGCGTACTTTCTTTTCCGTACGCGTATTTTTAGTTTCCTCTACTTGTATCCCAAACGTGCGATGTGATATGTCGTTGTGACCCTCTGATAGAATACTTATTTGTGGAATTTTTCGTGAACGTCATTTTATGACTCATTCTTCCACAAAACAGCTTTGTTTGAAGGGGTGTCATAACGTTAGACTTCGACGTTTGACCTTTTTATTTTTAGTTCCGTTTTCCGTCAACCTAGCCCATGACCGATCATCGTAGTCTCGATCCTCTCATCAATACGGTCGTCCTGATATTTTTCTCATATTTATCGGACACTGTTGTACCGACCTATCGACCTAATCATCTTCAACCTCTAATTAGCCTAGACTAATCCCCAAATTCTAATCCTAATTAATAATCTAATATAATCCTAGGGAAATCATATGTATCACATGTCATACTTCCTAATTAATTGCACCCTAGTTGCACCCTCTCCCCCTCTCACACACTCTCTCCAATCATCTAAACTCTACCCCATTTCATCCCATATTTAGCAACATTACCCTCAACTTACGCACACAAGCCCTAGGTTTTCTATCAGCCATCGCAATCTACCCTTGGAACCCATGCATCCCCTAGGCCGTCGGCCTCATCCTCTCACCTCCCTTCTCCTCAGGTGACCTACTCCGGCCAACAGCCCCCGTGCGACACCCCCTCATCCTCCTCGAAACCGTGCCCAAACACCTCCCACATCCCCTACAAAAAAACTGTCAACACCCCTACCCAACTGCCAGCCAAGCCCTTCCAGTTACCGGTCATCACCTCCAGCAATACCCCCAGCCCCACCTCCAGATCCGGCCACCTCCACCACTTGCCGACAATCACACCCCCTAAAACTATCAACATTTGGCCATTTCTCCTCCACAAAACCGCATCCAACCCCATTGAAAACTGCCGTTTCTTTCCCCTTGCCAACGCACGGTCCGACCACCACCCTAGATCGTCGACCAGTCCTTCCTCCTCCCTAACCACAAGCCCCTTCATCCCCTAAACATCCGGCAGCCCCACCATTTGCTGCAAACCCTCTCCCGAATTGCCACCTGCCCTTTCCCATCCTCCACAGACCCAACACCCTCCACAAGCTGCTGCACACCCTTGCCATGGCCGCACCTCCCCACTTGCCGACCAACCACCACATCAGGCTGACAGTTTGCCGCACCCTCCTTCTCCCCTAGCCATGGATCAGCCCCTTGCCCTATAAAACTGCCATCAAACCCCCACAATGGATCCGAGACCTCCCATCTCCCTTGAAACTACCACACTCTCACCTAGTTCAGCCTACCGTGCCACCCTTTGGCAGTTCGGCCCCTCTAGCAGCCTCCGACATCGCTGACTTACGCCCAGGTCGCGAGTTGTCGCTACTGCTACCGTTGTCGTTGTCATTGCCTCTAGTTGTCGTCATCTTCAAAGCTAGCCGTCGTACCTTGCTCGCTACCAGAATCCAACCCCTGACGTTGCTACTCGACGTCAGTGTAGTTCTCGCGTCGTGTTGAGGTATATCCCCGATCTGTAGGAAACCCAAACACCACATGTTTAATCAAGATAAAAATCGTTAATTTTATTGTGTTGGTTAAATCACTAATTGAGATTAATAATATGGGACTGTAGGATTGATGGTCGGTGATTGAGCATATAGGAAGAGTTTTGGACTGTAGAACTGAGGATTCAGACACTATTTTCAGGCAAGTGAAACTTGCTCAGACTTTTGTTAGGCCATGTTTAGGCCATTCTGTAATTTTGTGTAAAAGATACTAGGCGGTGAAATGATAATCGCCTAGACGATATACTTGATCTAGCTTGACAATGAGCTAGATCCGACACCATACTAGACCTAGCTTGACAACGAAGCTAGATCCGACACCTTTGCCATGTTCATGCATATCACATGTCACGTTTAATTTCGATAAACTGTACGCATTCAATAACTGTTTTATCTTATAACTGTTGCATACCACATGCCATATCATGCATTGAATGTCTTGAAATGAATGTGTAGCACACGCTACTATTGAAATGTAAGCTGCAGCGAGTAGGATTTTGACTACTTCATCATGTAATGAGGCTAGGTGCACCCCTATGTCAAATCAAGAACACTTCCTGGCTCGTGATCCAGAAGATGGGCGCCGGTCCATACACACGTGGAGGGGTAGGATTAAGCGATCACTCGGCGTAGAAGTGTGCCCGTACAGCCACTTCAGCTGAAAGGCGTAAACCCTGTGGGAGGGGTAGGGTTAAGCAATCACTCAACGTAGAAGTGTGCTCGATCAGCAACTTTAGCTGAAAGGCGTAAACCCTGTGCACATCGTGAATACAAGTTAATAGTGAATATTGTTTAGTAGTTTCTTGCTACGATGTGTCATGTAAATGGTAACTATCATGTTCATCTTAAACTGCTGCATTCATTAAATGTCATGCTCATTTTAAATTGCTGCAATCATTGAATATCATGCCATGTTACCATATTTTGGGCTGCTAGTTGCATTCATTACTTTATGTTTACTTGCACAAAAGTATCCCTTCCCTTTTTGGATATTTTTGCTAACATGTGCACTTTTCTCTTTGGGTGCCACATGTCAGATTTTGAGCCTGAGTTAGTTGATGTGGACGACAGTTTGCTGATGTCGAACTTGAGGTTGGTTATTATCTATGTTTTAGTTTCGCCCATGCTTGGGGGCCTATCCTTTCAGACTCTTGTATTTCCTTTTATGACTATCTCTGTTTTGAATTTAATGTTGGATGTAATGTTGAATGTTGGTTATTATTGCCTGCTTTCAAATTTTATTATTGTTGTTTCTTTTGCAATGCAAGAATCTGTGAATGGATGTACGCATAGACGCTTATCAGACTGCAGCTTCACAGCTTCAGTCTGAGTAGACCTCTTCGTGCGTCTCCTTCCAAACTTGGGAAGCGGGGTGTGACAGCATACTAAACACTACTCTACAAATTCAGTTTCAACAGGCTTCATGTGTTTACTTAGAGAGATCATCACAAAAAGTTTTATTACAAGTACTTATAAAGAGCAAGATTATGAAATACTCTAAGTAGCATGGCATGGAAGATAAGCGTTGTAATAGTAGTAAAAGCATAAGAGATCACATTACAGAGAATTCATTTTAGCAAAAGAATGAAAAGAAAATGGAGAAAATAACATGAAAACACGCATGCATGCACACAAGAGAAAAAATATAATGCTAAAAATGGGGTGAAAATGATGGAAAAGTAAGGTGAAAAGTGCAAAATATGAGAAAAATAAATAAAAAGCGATAGCACTCATCCCCCAAGTTAAACGCAGTAGTGTCATCACTGTTAAGAACACGTGTGAAAGATGGAAAATGATGCTCGGTGTGGGTGGGTGGGGTGGAAATTAAATATAGGAAAATTCCTAGAGATAAGGAAAATAAAAAATAAAAGATAAACAAATGACAATGCATGGTCTGAATGCCTAATGTGAAAAAAGCATACAGATGGTGTAATGATATGAATGCAATGGAATGGGTTCTCCCCCAAGCTATACGATACTGGGCCCCGTATGGACAGATGTGCACCAAAAAATGATAGGGGAGAATTGGAGCAAGGTAATAAATCAGACAGTGGCATCACCCTGTGGAGGTAGTGATAGGTCCCGCTGCTGTGGACCAGGTAGCATCTGAAGATGGTGTTAAAGATGCTGGAGCTGGTACAGCAGGTGGTGCTACTGAAGTTATAGATGGAGCAACTGGTGCTAGTGTGGTAGGTGGTGTACCTCGTGCTCTACGAATGTATAGAATCTCCCTAATATCCTGCTACACTGACTCGTAGTGGGTAGCGACTGTCCGGGTGAAGGCGATGAAGTCACGCCTCAGCCCAGCAACCTCAGTCTCTATTGTTGTCAGGCGTGCGTCAGAGATGTGGGATTGACCAGACTAACATGCACCACTAGACTCACCCCTCTCCCTATGTGTTCATGCATGTGATGCACGAGGTCAAAGAACAAACTCGGGAGAGGGTGACCTACGAGGGATCTCAACAGAAGTGGAAACATGAATAGAAGTGAGATCTGGTGCAGATGTAGGGATGATAGGAATATCAGCAGGTACAGATATCGTGGCGACAGATGTGGTGACAGATACCATGACGCTCTCTGTGAACATGGCAGTGGTTGGGACAGAAGTGCTCTCTGAATGAAGTGCAGACACAATAGGTGTGGACTCAGAAGTGATGGGAACGATATGGACCGAGTCCACATGTGTAGATACGATAGAAGCAGGGGCAGCAGGATCAACAGAGACATGCTCACTAGAAATATGCTCGCCGGTAGGTGCAGGAGCGACAGGTACAAAAATGCCCTTCGAAGCAGGCAGTGAAAAAGATGGTGCAAGGATCTCAGGGGTGGAAGTAGAAAATACCTCGGAACTCTCAGTTAGTGTGGTAGTGGGTGTGACAGTAGTAGGAGCACTAATAGAAGTGAAGACAGAAGTGCTCACTATGGGGGCGGAAGTTGTTGAGTATTGGTGTTTCATACCAATCTTATTTTGATGATGATCACAACATTATGTTGTTGCTAATGACTCTCCTGTTTTAGTCTCTTAGTTTTATTTCAAGAATATCTTTCTTGGAGACTGATCACTTGGTGCAAGGATGGACATCAAGTGGAGTAGAGCCAAAGCTTGGACTCAAGGAGTGCCAAAGCTTGGAGATGATGGAGAGCAATCAAGGCATCAAGATTGAAGACTTAGACTCTAAGGAAAGCATTGTAATCCATGTAATTTACTTTATTGCTTTCTCTCTCTTTTGAGTCTAGGATTAATGTAATGCCTTGTTAGATGGTTTACTCATTCATGCATATGCATCTAACTATCTTAGTGAGTCTTAGGATTATCATAGAATCCAACCCAATAGGTTCACTCTGTCCAAAGACTCATTTGGAGTCTCTGGCTTTCCGTCAGTCACCTGCTCAAGGAAACACAGTCAATTGGGTGATTTTCAGTCGCCTGTAGATCCTTCTACAGTCGCCTGATATGCACAGCTCAAGTCAACATTTCAATTGACTCAAACTTGAGCTTTACACACAGTCGACTATTGGTCAGCTTACAGTCACATGTATATTTACAGTTGCCTGTAGATTGGTCATCAGTCGCCTGTATAGCGTAAGTGCATTCTCTGCATCTCTCTGTTGTTTCTCCACCTTATACAGCAGACGACTGATTAAGGTTTTACAGTCACCTGGCTAATAGACAGTCGACTGTATTATTGACATCAGTCGCATGTGTGCTTAACTGGAGAAAGAGTGTAGCTCTCTGTTTTATTCCATCCCCTGCAGCAGTCGTCTGCTGAAGGATTAACAGGCACTTGTCTTGTTTCTCAGTCGACTGTATCGACTTCATCAGTCGACTGTCCTGGCTCAGAATATAGCCATTGGATATTTTCTAGCCATTGATCAGTCGACTGTCTTTTGATCATCATTCGATTGTTCCTGTCGTTTTCACCCAGTTTCTAGCCATTGTAGAATTCTTTCTTTGGCTGTTTCCTTGGGTTTTGGGGCTTGATATGGGGTTCCTATATATATGAGTGTGCTGCCATCTCTTAAACTTCTTGATTGATTCTTGAGTACTCTTGATACTATTGAAAATCTCAAGAGATCTATAAGCAACTCTCAAGCTCCCTCATTTCCCTCTTAAGAGCTCTCATTCTTTTTCATGCATTGAAGTCCAGCTCAAGGGAAATCATCCAAGTGCTCTCAAGCATATCTCAACACTTGGAGATCCTCTTCCATGCCTTGCATTCATTCATGAGTAAGCAACTCAAGGTATAGGTAAGAGTATTTACTTTACTTGGTGTAATTTGTTTATCTAATTCTCTTTGTAGGAATTAGAACTTTCTCTCTTTGTGGGACTTAGGATATTCTCTTTGTGAGAATAACTCTCTTTGTGAGAGTAACTCTCTTTGTGGGAGTTTAGTGTCCTAGTGTAGGGCTAACCCTATTCTCTAAGTGGGAGTTAGTGATTCTTTGTGTGGGAGTCTTGATCCTCGTGTAGGATTGGTTGGGTCCTTGTGTAGGGCATAAATCCTCTTTGTGGGGGTATCTCCTTGTGAGATTTGTATTCACTTCTCTGTGTGGGAATATAGTGAATATTGGTGTGGCTGGATGTACCCAAGTTTGGGGAACCAGGGTAAAACTGTGTGTTTGCGTTTGGATTGATTGTGCCTTTTAATTCCTCTTGCATTTATAATTCCGCATTTGTAAGTTAAATTTTAATTGGACAATTTTATTGCCATTACACTATTCACCCCCCCACCCTCTAGTGTGTGTTGTTAGTATTGCAAGGGTAAGGCTATCCTTACAATTGGTATCAGAGCGAGGTTATATCATACTGCAACCATAGCATTCAACGCCTCATCCGCATCTCATGAAGAAGGTCATTCAACCGTTCGACCCCTTCTCTTCAACGGAACCTACTACCCAAGTTGGAAGATCAGGATGATGGTCTACTTGAAGGGTCACGACCTTTGGGACATTATAGAGACGCCTTTTGAGGAGCCTACTTCACCCGCAGCCTCGAGAACAAAGCGGAGAAGGATTCGATCAGAGTCAATGCTAGGGCTATGTGTGTACTCCACTGCGCCCTCACTCCGGATGAGTTCGATCGCATCTCTATATGCAAATTGGCCAACAGTATTTGGCATACTTTGGAGATTTCTCATGAATTGCTTCTTTAGCATAAGGAGGAAGTTCAACCAACCAAGCCCGAGAAGGAAAAGGGGGTTGCATTCCAAGTTGAGAAGGAGTCATTCAAGTGGAAAAAGAAGTTCCATCAAGAAACTCCAAGTGAAGAAGAAGATGATATTAGCGATGATGATTACATCGAGCTTTCCAAACAATTCAAGAATTTCGAGGCATTCCTCAAGGACAAACATGGTATATCTTCGTCAAAGTTTGCCTCCCAGTCTAACAAGCTGGTTTGTTTCAATTGTGGATGAAAGGGTCTTGTTGTTACCGTATGCCCTTCCAAACCCACCAAAGATACATATAAGGGTAAAGGGAAGAAACATTGGAAAGCCAAGTCCGAGGTCAAGAACCAAAAGAAGGGACTTATTGGCACATTTAATGATTCTGATGTGGACACATCAAATGCTGATGAAGAATGTTGCTTCATGGCTAATGGGGAAGAGTTTTCATCAAGCTCAAGCGAGGACGAAAGCGATGAGGAAGTTGAGGAGGAAAGCGATGAGGAAGTTGAGGAGGAAAAGCCATCCTATGCGGAGCTTGAATATCGCCTAAATGTGGCCTCAAATTTGGCAAGTAAGTGCATCGATTCATATGATAAAATGAAAGCTAAACTTGATAATGCTATCAGTAGGGTGCATGATTTAGAATCGTCTAGTGTAAATATTCATGATGAAATGCATGTTTGCGACACTAGAGAGAGAGACACACTTCTCTCTCAAGTTACGGAATCGAGCCTTACAAATGAAAAACTTGTTGCTCAAAACCTTAGCTTAGAGTCTCACATTCAACAACTTACGTTGAAATGTGAAGAGGAATCACGTAAGCTCATAAGCTTTGTGTATTTTAGGGATTCACTCCACGATTTGTTGGAAAAACAACATCCGACAAATCATAGAGGATGTTTGGGTTATATTCAAAATGTGGTACCCAAATCCACCTTTAATTCTTCTTATGGTGCAAATACAAGAAATATTGTGAAAGCACCTAAGAAGAATCACCATGCTTTCTTGTACAATAATAACATCAACAAGAAGCATGTAGATCACGAGGTAATGAGGAAGAATAAAACATCTTCATTTTTTGCTAAGAAGCAAAATCCTCATTCTTTGCATGCCAAGAAATTCGTTTCTACACCTAAGCATGCCACATCCACCCCTCTTGCAAAGGCAAAACCCTTGCCTAGGAAATCCTTGAGATTATGGATTCCCACTATGGTTAGTGTGCAAGAGAGGGATAGCTACATCAAATCTCTAGTTAGGGATGTGATCACCTCGTGTGATTACGTTAGGAAATCAAACTCCTCTTGGGTTTGGTTACCTACTGTTTAGGTTCCTCACACATATGCATATTGCATAGGTATTGTGCTTGAATGTTTATTTTTAGCATACACATTGTTTATGTGTGTTTCATGATTTTGAAAATATTTTCAAATTTATTTCTTTTCATGAAAATGGGGACCTTGGGGTTTATTGACATGCATGCATTTTTGATCCATGTATATGTCAGTGGGGGAGTTAATATGTTATTTGTTTAAATTATTTTAAGACATATTTTAACTCTCATTTCAGAGGTTATTTGATATCATTATTCACATTTGGTTGTTTTAGATCTCAAACCAAACCTCTTGTTTATTGCCAACATACTTCATGATATATTTGTTTTGGCAATATTCTTTGTGTATCATTAAAGCTTGATTTTTCCATCTCTTTTGCTTTGATACATGTCCGGCCCATGGCTCCATTATTTGTATAATTGGTATTAGATCCTAGAAGTCAAAAGTTGACCATTTCTATGATCTAGGGGGAGCATAGGATACTGAATTGATACCCACTAAATTTTTCAATTTGGTATCATAAATATCTTTCTTTTCTTGCATATTGTCACATCTTGGTTAAGATGACAAAGGGGGATATTTTTTATGTCCACCTTTTTGACGATGTCAAGGGGGAGAGATATATGCATTATGTAAATATATATGGGGAGATATATTCATATGCATATGGGGAGAGATATATCTATGTGGAGAGATATATGGGATTAGATAAACCTTGCATGTTTACATGATAATTGTAACCTTGCATGTTTGCATGATAATTGTCTTTTACAATTGGTTTACAATTGGTTTATGTAATCCATGCATATTATATGTCACCATGATCTTATTTGGTAGAATGAGTATTTACTATTGTGTAGCTCATTGTTTATTTGGTGCATATAAGTAGGGGGAGCTCATTAGCATTGTGCTTTAATACTTTGTATTTTACATAATGTGTGTTATTATCAAAAAGGGGAGATGGTTGAGTATTGGTGTTTCATACCAATCTTATTTTGATGATGATCACAACATTATGTTGTTGCTAATGACTCTCATATTTTAGTCTCTCAGTTTTATTTCAAGAATATCTTTCTTGGAGACTAATCACTTGGTGAAAAGAGGGACATCAAGTGGAGTAGAGCCAAAGCTTGGACTCAAGGAGTGCCAAAGCTTGGAGATGATGGAGAGCAATCAAGGCATCAAGATTGAAGACGTATACTCTAAGAAAAGTGTTGTAATCCATGTAATTTACTTTATTGCTATCTCTCTCTTTGAGTCTATGATTAATGTAATGCCTTGTTAGATGGTTTACTCATTCATGCATATGCATCTAACCATCTTAGTGAGCCTTAGGATTATCATAGAATCCAACTCAATAGGTTCACTCTGTCCAAAGACTCATTTGGAGTCTCTGGCTTTCCGTCAGTCACCTGCTCAAGGAAACACAGTCGACTGGGTGATTTTCAGTCGCCTGTAGATCCTTCTACAGTCGCCTGATATGCACAGCTCAAGTCAACATTTCAATTGACTCAAACTTGAGCTTTACGCACAGTCGACTATTGGTCAGCTAACAGTCACATGTATATTTACAGTCGTCTGTAGATTGTTCATCAGTCGCCTGTATAGCGTAAGTGCATTCTCTGCATCTCTCTGTTGTTTCTCCATCTTATACAGCAGACGACTGATTAAGGTTTTACAGTCGCCTCGCTAATAGACAGTCGACTGTATTATTGACATTAGTCGCCTGTGTGCTTAATTGGAGAAAGAGTGCAACTCTTTGTTTTATTCCATCCCATGCAGCAGTCGTCTGATGAAGGATTAACAGGCGCATGTCCTGTTTCTCAGTCGACTGTCCTGGCTCAGAATATAGCCGTTGGATATTTTCTAGCCGTTAATCAGTCGACTGTCTTTTGATCATCAGTCGACTGTTTTTGTCGTTTTCGCCCAGTTTCTAGCCGTTGCAGAATTCTTTCTTTGGCTGTTTCCTTAGGTTTTGGTGCTTGATATGGGGTTCCTATATATATGAGTGTGCTGCCATCTCTTAAACTTCTTGATTGATTCTTGGTTACTCTTGATAATATTGAAAATCTCAAGAGATCTATAAGCAACTCTCAAGCTCCCTCATTTCCCTCTCAAGAGCCCTCATTCTTCTTCATGCATTGAAGTCCAGCTCAAGGGAAATCATCCAAGTGCTCTCAAGCATATCTCAACAATTGGAGATCCTCTTCCATGCCTTGCATTCATTCATGAGTAAGCATCTCAAGGCATAGATAAGAGTATTTACTTTACTTGGTGTAATTTGTGTCTCTAATTCTCTTTGTGGGAATTAGAACTTTCTCTCTTTGTGGGAGGTTGTCTCTTTGTGGGACTTAGGATATTCTCTTTGTGGGAATAACTCTCTTTGTGGGAGTAACTCTCTTTGTGGGAGTTTAGTGTCCTAGTGTAGGGCTAACCTTAATTCTCTGAGTGGGAGTTAGTGATTCTCTGTGTGGGAGTCTTGATCCTCGTGTAGGATTGGTTGGGTCCTTGTGTAGGGCATAAATCCTCTTTGTGTGGTATCTCCTTGTGAGATTTGTATTCACTTCTCTGTGTGGGAATATAGTAAATATTGGTGTGGCTGGATGTACCCAAGTTTGGGGAACCAATGTATAACTGTGTGTTTGCGTTTGGATTGATTGTGCCTTTTAATTCCTCTTGCATTTATAATTCCGCATTTGCAAGTTAAATTTTAATTGGACAATTTTATTGACATTACACTATTCACCCCCGTCTAGTGTGTGTTGTTAGTATTGCAAGGGTAAGGCGATCCTTACAGAAGTGGTGTGGGCAGCTACTCTCTCAGGCTCCTCATCAGAACTAAGCACCCAATCGCTATCTCCCTCCTCAGCAGACTCTCCTCTAGGCTCAAGCTCATGAATAGATGGGATGGCAGTGCCAGGAAGGAGCCAATCCAGGTGTACAGGTGATGCTCTCCGAATTCACACTCGGAAACTACCACAAGTGCACGGTGTCAGAGCTTTGTAATATAGAAAGATATCGATCCCACATGAAGGTGATGCTTATATAGTCTTGGGTATTTTCTAAATCTCAGAACGATGTCAGCAGGTGTAGTCAAAGATGGTTTTCACGATTATCTCCTAATGGGGTTATCAACAATATAAAGAGACTAGGGCAGTAGGAGTCACCACTAGGATCGTCGGATGTCAATGCCAGGTTAGAATTCTTAGGTTGAATTGGCTTTATTAGGGAGAGATTGTCGCATCTAAAATGTAGAACTCATGGCCATCTATCGTTGTGCCACTCGTCTAATATATCATGTATTAGCCCTACCTCGTGGATAGACTCACACGATCCGTGCATTACGATCGACAGCTATTCTCAATCTGTGCTCATGCCACCTGGTGGGTTAGAGCTTCGATCTGTGATTTGGTGGCTCTCATTGATGCTACTGTCGTATGTCATCAATTAGTAATATAGGATGTCGGTAAATCCTATCAAAATGCACGCCACTATCATTGTCACGAACCCTAATTGGATTTACTAACATACTTAATTAAGTTCATATGATATCTGTCCAAGAAGTATACGCCACTATCGTGGCCATAAACCCTATATGGAATCTCTTACAAACTTGGCTAGATCAACCAAAACACATCCCTTTTATACCAAAACAACATAAAAGTCCTAACTTTACATCTAAATCCTAAGATCCTAGGGCTAATCCATTAGCCCTAGATAAGACTACTCATGGATCATAGAGATAACAATGGAGAATTCAATAAAAGCAAAAGAGATCATCATCGCAATAGAAGACATTAAAGCAAGCAATAGAAGCTTAGAAATCGTTACCAAAACGTCGTAGATCGATATACAATCACAGAGAATTAAGAACTTAAGATTCCAAGCAAAAGCAATATATAAAAATCCAATATTTGTCTTCTACAAAATAGCGATGGCTATGAAAACTCTCTAAGAAAACTAAACTAAAAATAAAACTAAGGAAAATAACAAGCTCTCTAATCTAGGGTAAAAATTGTACTTATATAAAATAGGGGTGCACCTATCAAAAAATCCGAAGATATGGGCAATTGGGCCCACCAACTAGTCAGGTTGCGGCGCCTACTCGGTCGAGTAGCGTGCCGCTCGGTCGAGCTGGATATGCGGCTCTGCTTTGCTGCTTCTTTGCCTTTGGGCTGATATGGGCTACTTGGTTGAGTAGCCCTTCCACTCGGTCGAACTACAGTGGACTTGAAAGGTCTTCATAATCAGCATGCTGTTTTGATTGTGCTCGGTCGATTTAAAGCTCTGCTTGGTCGAGTCACCATGCTTGCTCGGTCGAGCTACAGTGGATGGAGAAACCCTCGAAATCTTCACTCTGTTTTGATTACACTCGATCGAGTAGTTGGTCTGCTCGATCGAGTGGCCTTGGGCCCTCGAAATTCTGCTAAGTATTGGTAGCTGCTGATTCGGGATGTAAATTGCATATTTTCCCCCCTAGCTACCCCCATTTTGTGCCAAAGATTAGGCTTAATTGTGCTCTTTTTGGGTATATTTTCATTTCATATCAATTTTAGGGCTTATTCTCATTCTTGGCACAAAAATACGGTTTTTATCACCTTTATTGGCTTCCTATTATTTTTCCTATGCTCCTGCCATTATTTCGATCATATCTCCATTTTTTGGGAATTATTTGAGCATGTGGATAATTTATATGGATTATTGGAGGTCAATATTGTTTTTTTAATATTCATTATATTAATTTTCTAATCAAATGGACTAATTTCTCCTTCTTTTATTTTTTAGGTACTCCTGGGAGTCTTGGGGATTTTCCAAAATTTTTTGGGATTTTTCTGGGGCTTCTAGGTATTTTTCGTAGATTTAATGGAGGAGAAATAGGGTTTTAAAAAACCCAGAAAGTGATTTTAAAAGGGGCGCCGCGTGGCGCAATCTCGTTGCGCCACGCGGCGAATATCTGGCCGCCGATTCTTATTTTATAAAAAAAATTAAATTAAAAAAAAGGACGCTGCTGCGTTTTTTATTTAAAAAAAAAAGGTTTCCCATCGGGCTGGCCCGCTCCGCTCCGCAGCGCGCGCAGATTTAAAAAAAATTTTTTTTCTTTTTTTTTACTGAATCGGCGGGCCGCTGGCCCGCTCGAATAATTCGAGCGGGCCCCGCCCCAAGACCGCGCAGGCACGCGCAAGCAAAATTTGGGGGCGGGCAGCGGGCGCCCGCCCCCCAGAAACCCGACCCGAACGCTGTTAAGGGGGCTGCTGTGCGAATTTGGGGCTTCTTCTTCAATTTCTGGGGCTAGAGCTGCTTTTTGAGTTTTTTTGAGGGTTTTGAATAGCTTGGAAGGGGGAGGAGGCCATGGAAGCTCCATGAAGCTTGGTGGAGCTTGGAGAAGCTTGGAGGAGGTGCCCAAGTGAGAGGGAAGCCTCATTTCTTGAAAGATTGATGATATCTTCCCACTTTTCTTGTGTATTTTTGATATCTCTTTATTGTAATGAAATTGAATGATTTTGTGAATGAAAGTTCCATCATTTGTTCATGATGATAGAGTAGTGTTGATTTGGTGTGGGTTGTGACTAATTGAGTTGAATGTTAATTTAAGC
>JAULAV010003406.1:0-25000 GCA_030789695.1 Scilla litardierei
TTAAATAGGCTCAATTCGAGTGATACTGCTCGACCGAGTAGCTTCTAGGTTGGTGGCCCCTACTCATTTTGGTCGGTCGCTCAGTCGAGTGAATTACGTCACTCAGCCGAGCTAAATTATAAATAAAGTGGCATATTCCCCTTGTTTGTAGGCCTTTCCACTCGACCAAGTGGAATGACTCGCTTGAGTGGCTTGTTCCAATCGGTCGAGTTAGAATGATGACAATATGTCATTTTTCGCTTTTCCTTCAGATGCCTGAGCTCGATCGAGTGGCTTATCCCACTCGGTCGAGTTAAAGTGGTAACGGAATGTCAATTTGGTCTTCTCTACAGGCCTCTCTACTCGGGCCGCGTGGCACTGCCACTCGACCGAGCAGGCTCCCTTTCTCCTCTAAAGTGAAGTATAGCCATTGTTCTCTTCTCCTTTCAACTCCTCCTTTGTTCCTTCATCGTTTTACGCACTACCTTCATTGTTCACCTACACAAAAACATAAGCGTCAGAAATTTTTATCTTTTTATAATTTGAGATAATTAAATGAAAATTAAACTAAGTTTTTGTTGGGGTTTTTTGAATAAAAATGAAAGAAATGAAAGTTAAAACTAAAAAATTCGGGCTGCCGTCCGATAAGCACATGTTTAAAGTCGTAAGCGCGACTCCTCTAGATCTTCAACGTCGTTCCAAGATATTTGGCACATATGAGATGAGCTCCTCATGTTTCCCAATGAGGCCATGAATGTTGGATCTGGATCTATGCCAAGAGGGGGTGAATATGGTAATAAAAATTCTTGTGCAACCCATGAACAATCATAGGCAGTTATAGCAGATGCAGAGTAAACATTAAGCAGTCACATAGTACGCAGCAGATTTATCCTAGTTTGGTCGTCCTCATAACCTATGTCTAGCCCCCAAAGTAAATACCAGATTAATAATGTAACAGGTACAACCATAAAAAGCTAGAGTACCTCCTCTACGCTTACCAGGCTCTCAATACCCCACTCCACCGGTGTTCAACAAAACTAATCCGGTATAAGCTTTTTATTGACTAGTCCCAACTAGTCAAGTCCCTCGTGTCTAGTACCAAACTAGACAAGACCCCAAAACAAGTATGGTAAAGTTTCCCCTACAGAGATCTATACACCAATATACAAAGATAAATAAATATGAGTTTAGAATGGCTCAGTGATGGTGTAGTCGTCACTGTCAATCAGCTCAGCCCAGATCAAGTCTGACGATGAAGTAGTCGCTAATGTCACGACCCTCCTTGGATGAAGCTTGCGGCCTTGATGGTCTCTCCCCTTGAAACTTGCAGCCTTGTGTAGAGACACTCCTTGTTGGCTTGCACAATGGATGAATGACTCTCCCCTTGGGTTGTGCAATGTATGGATGACTCTCCCCTTTTGTTTCACAATGTATGATGACTCTCCCTCTTTATAACTTGCGCACTTGAAGATGGACTCCCCTTGCATGTTGCGGCCTTGGATGGATGGAGAATTCTTTGATGACTTGCGGCAATGGAAGGTGAGAGGCTTGATGCAATGGAGAGTTCCCTTGGAGATGCTTTGGACTATGATAGATTGCGGGAAGGGAATGATAGGCAATGGAAGCTATGGCCTTGGATAGTTGTGGCAAGAGCTAGGGTTGATGCTTACGGCCAAGGAGAGGCTAGTTGAGCTTTGCTTGTAGGAGGAAGGATATGAAGCTCTTTGGCAATGGGGTTTTTGCAAGGAGGAAGAATGAGGTATATGTTGCACACCTAAGGGTTTTAAAGATGGGAATGTGCACACCTTGCTCTCCCTTTTGTGTGTTGGCCGAATTTTTCTCTTGGTTGCCCTCTCTCGAAAATATCTCTCTTTGAATATAGGTTTATATAGGAGAGGATGGGATCAATTAGAATCAAATAGAATCACATAATAGATGGAGATTGGAAGGAATCCTAACTTGAATAGGATTTGAATGAATCACCATGGATATGGAGTTTGAATATGGATGGCTATAGGTTTTGAATTTGAATAGCTATAGGATTTCATTTAAGATCTCATTTAATCTCTTATATTGATTTGCATGAGATTCTCCATATCTCTTCATCTTTGACCAAGTCTTCAATATGGCTTTAGGATTTGATTCATGCACCAATTGATTTGAACCAATTCAAATATGGATTTGAATTGATTTCCTCCTTGACGTACATTTATATTTCGTATATTTGCGCACGTTTTCTTCCATGTTTTTCCGTATTTTACCGCCGTCTTATATTCGTTTTCTCGTGTTTTCTTGTTTTCTTTCACTTTTCCGTATTTTTCGTATTTTGCAGGATTTTACTGGCATAGGGGACATAAAACGACGATATCATGAGTCCCCGGAGCAACGGGAGGAGTCACGCGTGATCCAGGGGGTCAAACGACGAAGATCGCATCTTTCAGCCCCTCACCCGACCGGTTGGTCATTTCCAACCGATCAGGTGATGCACGCGTGCACCACCCGGACACAAGTTGGAGCGGCCAAGAAGTCACCCGGTCGGTTCAGTGAACGGTTCAAACGCTCCAACTCTTTGGAATTCTGACGTTGAATGCCAACCGATCGGGTGACTTTCACCCGATCGGTTCACCTGTAGCCGATTCTCCGAAGCCACGACACGGAGAGATCAACCGACCGGTTCACCCGACGGCACGAAGATCCAACCGATCAGCTCATGACTCAGCCGATCGTGCTGTGGTGACTGTGTGGGATCCTATTTTGCGCTGCCGAAGAAACGAAGCAGGTCACCCGATCGGGTGACTTTTCACCCAATCGGGTGATTTCATATTCTATAAATAGAACCCCTAGGTGTTCCAGAAACGGGAGTTGTTATTTTTTGCTGTTTTTCCTCTTTCTTGACGGCTGTAATTTTTCAGATATTTGTAAGTTTTCCGATCTTTGTCAAACTTTAATATAGTGTTATCAGCATTGCTCTTACTGCTTTTCAATCGCCCGATCATGTTTCTAACGGTCGATTTCTATTTAGATTGCTTTTTACTAAATATGTGTGAGTAGTTCCCAAATCTGGGATTTTGGTGGAAACCCCTTCGTGGGCTCTTCCCGATGCGTCCATAGGAGTAGGAAATCGATAGGGATTAGGAATCTAACGGTTATGCGGGGTGTTTTATTGTCATCGGCGGGAAAAAGACCGCCTTTGACTGTTGGGCCAAGGGGGAATAAACTTGGCGGTTGACTCCCTAGCCATAGCTCACGCCCTTAGCGTAGACGTCGAATCCTAGCGCGCGGGAGCGGCAGGATGAGACGTTGGGAGTTATCGTTGCGAACTTAGTGCTCCCGAAGTCGGTCAGTGTTAATGGACACGGGAGTGCCCACTGACCGAACCCGGGAAGTCCGGCGTATCATCCTGGGCACCGACCGGAATATCTGGCCCATGGGACGCTGGTACCACTCTTAGAGGCAACGTCTCACCATTAGACCCTAATTCTGATCGTTATCCTACCCGTAGGCCGTATCGGCGAGAATCGCTCGATAGGGTGGAAACCAAAGTCCCGGGTTTTTCCTTTATATTGTTTATCCCTTGGATTCCATTTACTGTGACTACCATCATCCGATTCGGGCTAGCTCGCCCATGGGGTGAATTTGATCCTCCTCGACACAAGCACATCCACACCTCCCTGAGTTCGACCCCCTATCCACACTACAACACTGTGTGCTTGCGGTTACAAATATTTAAATCTCACGCCCCCAATCGTATTATTGTACACATCAAACACACGCATAAGCGGGGGACGTCAAGCTTTATGGCGCCGTTGCCGGGGAGGCAATGTGCTTGTTATTTTAGGATTTCGTGAACCCTCGTGTCTAGCTCTCATCCCTATCTCGTGATAATTTTCGCACTCTACACTTTTTGATTTCACTTGTACATATTGTAAATAGTAATTGTATAGAACTGATTGACTGAGTCGCCGTGCTGCTGTCGCTACATTCGCTTCCCGTTTATGCAACCCGTGCTTTTGACGTGTTTGCTATTTGTGTAGTTCTCTCTCTCCTTTCTTATAGGTTCTCTGTCCCACGACGAGGATGTTGCGTGCAGTTTCGGGTGATATCTGGGATCACTCGCACCACATCCGGTGTTTGTCACAAAGCTTGGCAGAGTCCCTAAATGCTTCGAATAACCTATCCCTTCTGACTGCCGCTGTGGAAAATCAGAGGAGGTACCATGATATGCAACAGCACCCCGTCGCGACAACTCTTTTTCCTCGTGATGAAGTGGCGTATACCGACATGTCTGGTTCCGAGTTTGGTGAGGAAGAATTGTTCGCAGAGTTTTGTCAGGAGAACCATCAGGCTGAGTCTGTCAGCTATATTGGACAGGAACCGATCCATTCCTTATAGACTTCTATCGAACATCCCGGATCTTTGGACAATGAGGAAGCTAGAAGCAGTGGTGGGGAACCATCGACTGTTGAAACCTGTTTTCACTTCGAAGCCTTCTTCCTGGATGATTATTATGAGCTTGAAAGAGACCCAATGCCTTCCTTGGTCATCCCCACGATACCTTGCGAGACTTTGCCGTGCGGGACCACGGTTGGGAGTGAGGTTCCGGATGCTGGCTTTCAAGAAATCCACGAAGAAGTCCTTTCGCTTGAGGATGCTCAGCTTGAGAAGTATGCGTCGGGGCCTCATGAAGTTGAGATGAAAGAGTTACCCCCGGGGCTAAAGTATGAATATTTGGGGACGGACTCGACCCTGCCGGTCATAGTGAACTCCTCGCTGCCTGAAGACCAGATGACCAAACTTCTTAGTGTTTTAAAAAGGTTTAAAGGAGTTTTCGGATATGCAATTGAAGATTTAAAAGGGGTTAGCTTTGGTCTCTGCTCACACAGAATACTGCGTGAAGATGAGCAAGCCTCCTCGATTGAGCCGCAGCGGAGGCTAAATCCCATAATGATGGAAGTTATGAAAAAGGAGATTGTTAGGCTTCTACATGCCGGTATCATATACCCTATCTCCGATAGTCACTGGGTTAGCCCGGTGCACGTCGTACCCAAGAAAGGAGGAATGACGGTGGTTCGCAACGAGAAGAACGAGCTAATACCAACGAGGACCATCACGAGGTACAGGATGTGCATTGACTATAGAAAGCTGAACAAGGCTACGAGAAAGGATCATTACCCTCTCCCCTTCATTGATCAGATGCTCGAGAGGCTGGCGAAGCACAACTATTTCTGTTTCATGGACGGGTACTCCGGATTCCTTCAAATCCCTATTCATAACGATGACCAGGAGAAGACGACTTTCACTTGCCCATTTGGGACATATGCGTATAGAAGAATGCCGTTCGGACTTTGTAACGCCCCTGCTACATTCTAAAGACTCATGTCCGCTATCTTCTCCTACTACTCCCAGGACATCATGGAGGTTTTCTTGGACGATTTTTCTGTCTATGGAACTAAGTTTGACTCGTGCCTCAGCAATCTAACTAAAGTCCTGGAGAGATGTCAAGAAAAGGGATTAGTCCTGAACTGGGAGAAATGCCACTTCATGGTCCAAGAAGGGGTTGTGCTGGGTCACGTCATCTCTTCGAGGGGAATCGAGGTTGATATGGCTAAAGTTAAGGTGATTGAAAAGCTTCCGCCACCGCTCAACCTTCGAGGAGTCCGTGGGGTTTTAGGACATGCGGGATTTTATCGCCGCTTCATAAAAGACTTCTCGAAGATTTCCAGGCCACTGACCCAACTCCTCGTGAAGGACGCACCTTTTGTCTTCAATGAAGAGTGCATGGAAGCCTTTCGCACCCTGAAGCAAGCTTTGATTTCCGCGCCCATAATACAGCCACCGGACTGGAATCTACCCTTCGAGCTAATGTGCGACGCTAGTGATTATGCGGTTGGTGCCATCTTGGGGCAGAGGAAGGATAAGAATCTGCATGTCATATATTATACGAGCAAGACCATTGACGCTGCCCAAAGAAATTATACTACCACGGAAAAAGAATTGCTAGCGGTCATTTACGCTATGGACAAGTTCCGGCAATATCTCGTGGGTGCTAAGGTGATCGTGCACACAGATCACGCAGCTCTCAAATACCTATTGAGCAAGAAGGAAGCTAAGCAGCGGCTCATTAGATGGATTCTCCTCCTCCAGGAATTCGACCTGGAAATCAGAGACAAGAAGGGGGCGGAGAATGTAGTTGCCGATCACCTGTCCAAAATGTCTACCCTTGATTTGAACGCTACTCCGATCGATGATTCGCTCCATGATGAGCATCTTTTCTCCATCTCTTCTGCCTGGACCCCTTGGTACGCCGACATCGCAAATTATCTGGCTTGTGCCATCGTCCCCCACAATGTGAGCTACCAACAGAAGAAGAAATTCTTCCATGAGGTCCGCAAATTTTATTGGGATGACCCCCATTTGTACAAAACCTGTAATGATGGGGTGATACGGAGATGCATCCCTGAAACTGAAATGACCTCTATAATTTCCCATTGCCATGGTCAGTAATATGGAGGGCATGCGAGCACCTATAAGACGACTGCGAAGATTCTCCAAAGCGGATTCTACTGGCCAACCCTCTTCAAAGACACCCATGCTTATGTCTAGGCCTGCGACAAATGCCAAAGGACGTGGAATATCTCCAAACGGAATGAGATGCCTCAACACTATATCCTGGAGGTAGAAATCTTTGATGTGTGGGGAGTGGACTTCATGGGACCGTTCCCTTCCTCTTCAGGGAACCAGTATATCTTGGTAGCCGTGGACTACGTATCGAAGTGGGTTGAAGCGATAGCCAGCCCAACCAATGATTCCAGAGTGGTGGCCAAGTTCTTTAAAAACAACATCTTCCCGCGGTTCGGTGTACCTCGAGTCCTGATCAGTGACGGAGGGTGCCACTTTATAGAAAAGAAATTCGAGGCTCTCTTGAAAAAGTACGTGGTACAACACCGGGTGGGGCGTGCCTATCACCCGCAGACTAGCGGTCAGGCGGAAGTCTCTAACCGGGAGATTAAAAGCATACTAGAAAAGACGGTGGCCAACTCTAGAAAGGATTAGTCATCAAAACTTCCTGACGCGCTTTAGGCCTACAGGGTGGCATTTAAAACTTCGATCGGCACTACCCCCTACCGACTAGTCTATGGGAAGGCTTGCCATCTGCCTGTGGAATTGGAACATAAGGCATTTTGGGCAATCAAGAATCTAAACTTCGACTCCAAGGAGGTAGGAGGGCATCGGCAGTTACAACTTAACGAGCTCGACGAGATCCGGCTCAACGCTTATGAGAATGCCAGGATTTACAAGGAGAAGCTGAAGCGGTGGCATGATAAGCGCATCTTGAAGAGGGAATTCAAGGAAGGGGACTTAGTTCTCCTATTCAACTCAAAGCTGAAGCTCTTTCCTGGAAAGCTCAAGTCAAGGTGGTCGGGACCATTCCGCGTCACCAAGGTTTTCCCGCATGGGGCTATTGAGATAATGGGAAGGGATGAGCCATTTAAAGTCAACAGCAAGCGTCTGAAACACTATGCGGTAGGAGAACCTGAATTCTCTCCGGTCGGATTCTCAGCGACCAACGACTCTTCCTCAAACCCTCCGGACCCCAATTGACCACCATATGATGCGTCGAGCAAACAACGTTAAACAAAAGCGCTTCATGGGAGGCAACCCATGTTCTATACTCTCACCCTTGTTTCTAGACTCATTTTTCTTAACTTTATTTTATCTATTTTAATAATTGAATTCAGCCGCGAGATCATTCGTCGAGAAACTTAGGCCATTCGTGAATTTCTGCAGGAAACAAGCCCTCACCCGATCGGGTGACTCCTCAACCGATCGGGTGAGACGCATCAGACGATATCCGAATCTGCCCTCCTTGCGAACCGGTCGGGTGAAGCATCGTGTGACCGGGTGGTAGACCGTGCGAGAAGGGCCGCTCTCGGGAAATTTAGGGGATATACCAAACGATCGGTTGGGTGAAACCGCTGTCGGGAGAAAAGTTGCAGACTTGCGGGAAGAATTGAGATGCGGTCAACCGATCGGGCGAAAACTCACCCGATCGGTTCACCTGTAGCTGTTGGCCGACGGAAAATTTTCGAAACTTATCCACCCGATCGGGTGAGAACTCGCCCGATCGGTTCATTTTCGCCCCAATAAATACCCATGTCGCACGATACCCTCCACCCGACCCCCAAACTCCCCTTCACGCGATCTCCGACCCTCCAACTGCCGAATCGACCTCCTCCATCCACCCTACTGCCTCTAGATCTTCACCCCCACTCATTTCCATACTTCCCCACCCTCGCCACCTCACCATCATCAACATTCTCTCATCAAAACATCCAAACCCTAACCCTAAACCCCAAATTTTCGAAAATTTCGATTCTTGTCGGATCAGCGAGCGGCGGCTTCCCAAATTGCTTCCCTATATTGCGTGGGGTCTTTCGGGTACTTGATCTCACAACGTCGATGGGTAACCTCTTTCCACTCTTCATATTTATTTCATTTTATATAATGACTTGAATTTGTTTTTGAACACTTTATCTGCTTCTTCATTTTCATAGACTCCATTTCCCGCTCCATCATCATTCCCCTCGCCGTCACCATGTCTGGAAAGGGAAAGGAAAAAAGCCTCGTCATCACGCAGACATCCCCTTTACGGTCCTTTCTCCCCATCTTTCCTCGGCATAAACCCTTCGTCCGAAGAGCAATCCGATCGCTTGCAAGCCCTCCTTCATCGCCCAATGCGACCTACTCTTTTTGCCGACTTCCCCACCCTACAATCTCTTGGACTATTTAGGGGCGTCTGTGCACTTTTTCGCTTCATATGTTGCGATTATCTTCTACAGACCCAAGTCAATACGCACCGGAATCTCACACTTGAATTCCTCAGTTCTCTTGAAGTGTCCGATCATGGTTTCACCTTCCGAGCCTTCAATTGTGATTTTTCCATGATCTTCAACACGCTTAATGACATTCTATTCTTTCCTCACCCTGATCACCATGTTGAATGCTCAACTCTTGATCGATCTGACATCTTTTCTCGCTTTCGGGCCGATGGCGCTTGGCAACGATTCACCCGATATACCACGTTTCCTGCGGTAGCCCTCGCCTCCTACATCATACACCCATGCTATCGTTTCACCCATTGCTTCCTTGCCAACACCATTTTCGCTCGAGTAGATGTATCCACGGTGTCTAGGGACGAGTTGCTATTTCTTTATGCCATGTCCCATGACCGGATTCATGGCAACATCCCTTTACCCTTAAACACCGCCCATTGGATCATCCACGAGATCCTATCCGTTAGCCGCGCAGCTTCCGGCTCTATTTGCTGTGGGGGAATGATCACTCTTATTGTCAGCTGTGTCTTGAGGATGCCGCCTGACCTCCCTATTGTCCCGGGTCGTAGCCGTATCGATCGCGATTACTTGATCTCTATCGGTATGCTTACCCCTTTAGGGGAGGATCGTGCATCCTACCTCTATAGTCCTGCCTGCACTCCTTTTGCCATCCTCCCACCCTCATCTCCGGAGCGTTTCCCCTTACGCCTTACACACCTACCCTGGGAGTTCTACCCAGATCCTTGGTACGCTTCCCTCGTTCACTTCCCACCCTTGGATCCTCCCGATTGGCACCCGTATGTTGATCCACCCCGTCCCACCATCATTCACCATGATCCACCGATGTATCCCGATCCTCCGATAGTCTTGCCTGTTGCTCCTCCTTCTCCTATTCGTACACCATCTCCTTCGTCCTCAGAGGATTCCTTCTACCATTATTCACTACCTTCTTCGCCGTCTCCTTACCATTCTACTGCTAGCGACTCCGATTGACCCCTTGCATATCTCTGCATTTTCATGCTCACATCATCTTGCTAGCAATGTCTCGTTTAGCTTGGGGGAAGTCAAATTTTTTGGGTGTGTTGTCGTGTTTTGTTTTTCTCTGTGTGTTTGTTTATTTGTCGTGACGTGTGATTTTCCCTTTTATTTTCATCCTTTATTTTATTTTATTTTCTATTTTTATGTCGTGTGGTGTGCTTTTTATTTTTATTTCTTATTTTCAGTTTCGTTTGTATGATTTTCTTATCTTTCGTGTGTTTTTGTGTCTGTGCGTATTCCCCCCTTATTCATTGCCCTCCCGTATTTAATTCTATTGCATTGAGGGCAATGCAAGTTTCAGCTTGGGGGAGTCGCACTTCGTGCGTCATTTTTGTCGTTCTTCTTCGTTTTTGAGTCGTTTTCCATCGTGTTTTTCTTTTTCTCTTTCTTTTGATCTCTCTCTCCTAGAGATGAGCCCTATGATGAATTGCCACAAAATCACACACACCTAGCATGGCATCGATAATCACATTCACTAACCCTAGAATATCGAGTCCTCTTGCATTTCATGCATCGTGGGTCCACATAGCTTTTTGTGAGTCGTGCGTCGTGCCTAGCTGTGTGGTGTACTTCTACTTTGTGATTTTACTTTATATACCTATCCAGGAATGACCCCTAGATTATCATGCTTCGATTTGATTATGCGGTATTTATTTCTACTGTCTGCTTCTTCTGCATGCTTTATATATATCGTGTACTTCATTTCGCATGTGTCGGAATTCCACAATTAAGGACTAGGATAACCCATTTAGCCCATGCTCTAACTAGCGAGAATAGTTTCCTTTGCCCAAGTGTTTAGATTCCGATTTCTTTTTTGTTTTACTTGGTGCAAATCCCCTCGTCGTGTACCATTCTCCCACTTGGGAGAGTACACATGTGTATAGCCAAAAACCCAAAAATAAAAAAAAAGAGAAAAGAAAAGAAAATTTTATAGCCAAAAAGCCAAAAAATACAAATGCCCAAAACCCAAAAAAAATTCCCGTGTGAATATTTCCCCCACTTTCCGAGAATAAAGGGAAGGCGAGAATTTGCACCGAGTGTTCTACTCCACATCATCTCAACCCCTATCGTTATCGAAAACCCTTGGCTTAGGAACTTTTTAGTTATTATCTAGGCTGTAGTGTGGTGATTTCCTTAACCCTAGTCGTGGAGTCCCTAACGCATTACATGTTTCGATTCTCTCTCTATTCTCATGCATGCTTGAACTATATATTCACCGCTTTATTCAATTCGAATCGATATTTGGGTCATTTCCTGGATTTGTGTATATCGAGCTTTATCGCACATCGTAGATAGTGACACCGTCTGCTAGCACACGACCACACTCACTCGCGCTTCACCGCGTGGGCCCACGGCACTTGTCTGGGCTCGTATTCCTTGGTTTAGTGATGTGATTTAGCGTTTGCTTGCTTGATGTGTCGTTTTTGATTTTGTTGGCCCTAACGAGCAATCTAGGATATAGAGTTTTCTTTTTCTCTCTTTCTCTCTATTTTCTCTCTCCGAGCTCCTACTCTCACTCGTCTTCCTCGAGGACGAGGAAGAGTTCAGCATGGGGGATTTTGACGTGCGTTTATATTTCATATATTTGCACACGTTTTCTTCCGTGTTTTTCCGTATTTTACCGCCGTCTTATACTCATTTTCTCGTGTTTTCTTGTTTTCTTTCACTTTTCCGTGTTTTTCGTATTTTGCAGGATTTTACTAGCATATGGGACATAAAACGAGGATAGCATGAGTCCCCAGAGCAACGGGAGGAGTCACGCGTGATCCAGGGGGTCAAACGACGAAAATCGCATCTTTCAGCCCCTCACCCGACCGGTTGGTCATTTCCAACCGATCCGGTGATGCACACGTGCACCACCCGGACACAAGTTGGAGCGGCCAAGAAGTCACCCGATCGGTTCAGTGACTGGTTCAAATGCTCCAACTCTCTGGAATTCTGATGCTGAATGCCAACCGATCGGGTGACTTTCACCCGATCGGTTCACCTGTAGCCGATTCTCCAAAGCCACGACACGGAGAGATCAACCGACCGGTTCACCCGACGGCACGAAGATCGAACCGATCAGCTCATGACTCAACCGACCGTGCTGTGGTGACCGGGTGGGATCCTATTTTGCGCTGCCGAAGAAACGAAGCAGGTCACCCGATCGGGTGACTTTTCACCCAATCGGGTGATTTCGTATTCTATAAATAGAACCCCTAGGTTTTCCAGAAACGGGAGTTGTTATTTTTTGCTGTTTTTTCTCTTTCTTGACGGCTGTAATTTTTCAGATATTTGTAAGTTTTTCGATCTTTGTCAAACATTAATATAGTGTTATCAGCATTGCTCTTACTGCTTTTCAATCGCCCGATCATGTTTCTAACAGTCGATTTCTATTTAGATTGCTTTTTAATAAATATGTGTGAGTAGTTCCCAAATTTGGGATTTTGGTGGAAACCCCTTCGTGGGCTCTTCCCGATGCGTCCATAGGACTAGGAAATCGATAGGGATTAGGAATCTAACGGTTACGCGGCGTGTTTTATTGTCATCGGTGGGAAAAAGACCGCCTTTGACCGTTGGGCCAAGGGGGAATAAACTTGGCAGTTGACTCCCTAGCCATAGCTCACGCCCTTAGCGTAGACGTCGAATCCTAGCGCACGGGAGCGGCAGGATGAGACGTTGAGAGTTATCGTTGCGAACTTAGTGCTCCCGGAGTCGGTCAGTGTTAATGGACACGGGAGTGCCCACTGACCGAACCCGGGAAGTCCGGCGTATCATCCTGGGCACCGACCGGAATATCTGGCCCATGGGACGCTGGTACCTCTCTTAGAGGCAACGTCTCACCATTAGACCTTAATTCCGATCGTTATCCTACCCGTAGGCCGTATCGGCGAGAATCGCTCGATAGGGTGGAAACCAAAGTCCCGGGTTTTTCCTTTATATTGTTTATCCCTTGCATTCCATTTACTGTGACAACCATCATCCGATTCGGGCTAGCTCGCCCATGGGGTGAATTTGATCCTCCTTGACACAAGCACATCCACGCCACCCTGAGTTCGACCCCCAAGCCACACTACAACACCGTGCGCTTGCGGTTACAAATATTTAAATCTCACGCTCCCAATCGTATTATTGCACACATTAAACACACGCATAAGCGGGGGACGTCACTCCTTATCTCCCCATCTTTGACTTAGTCTAATATTTGTAGTCATTGACTCCATCTTTGACCAAGTCCACTTTGCTAATGAATGGCAAATTCTCCATCACTTTGACTTAGTCTCCCTTTGAGTATTTGCGAGAGTGCCACTCCTGAAAAACACTTAGCACACATATCAAATCGTTTACATACGTTTGTTATCATCAAACACGAAGTCATCGATCGTTGTATCCAACAATCTTCCCCGTTTGACGATGACAAACCAATATAAGATTTGAGCAGTAACGATTCATATAATATCATCGTGACTCGTGACATGTGTGTGTGAAGTATGATGATGGTGGTTGTATGCAATATGCAACAATTATGGAAATGATGTGCAACATACAAGCATGCTAAACAATATGTCAATGATCTTCATACAAGCATGCTCCCCCTCGAACCAATATTCATATATTCATTAAGCACATTTTCATTATTCATTAATGATCCCCCTTAAACCGATATTCACGTCTGCACCATAAATTCATAAGCATTAATGCACAAATCTTCTCAATATTTTCTCCCCATTTTGTTATCATTAAAAGTGTATATATGAAATCAAATTTATACCATATGCAAAAAGTGAGCATTATAAATTACAACAAACACTTACATGTAGACATTTGTAGAATAAGCACTTCCAATTCAATGAAAATTATAACAACGACTTCTACACCGTCGTGTAAGTGTGACGATTAAACATTGAAGCACATGAGGAGAACTATTGAGAAATTCAACCAAAACCAATCCACATTTTCATTGAACATGAAATTATCTAGGATTTCTTTTTCCCACTCATTAAAAATGAGTTCAAGATACCACACCCAAAGCATAGCCTATAAGGACTCTTAGATGTGTGATGGCATTGCTTGACGGGTATAACACCAACGCTAAAGATTACCCGTAAAGCATATGTTGGATACTCGTGAGAAGTGTCGTTGCCAAGGATTGAATCCATTTTTTATACGGAGCTGTTTTCATTCTTTTTCATTCTTTTTGTTTCATTTTCAATTCTTTTGAGCTCAATTTTTATCCATGGCAAGACACATCATATCCCTTAGATTTTCTGTTATTTTTCTTCCTACATTCACTTTCCAATATTTCATAAAAGATGTCTCCAAATGTACAACAATATTTAATATTCGTGGAAGTGAAAGTGTAGGTGTAGAAATCATATTATTCAAATCATAGAACATGTCATGCCTATTTTGAAAAAATCAAACATGCGCATGTAGCCATAACAATAATACATCAATTTCTACATGGATATGAGTATTATTCATTAATATCACTTAAATGATTCAAAAGAAAGATATACATTAAGCTCCATTTTTTTTGTGTTTTTCATTATTATTTTGATTTTTCTTTATAAAGAACTAAAGCACATAAACTAGCACACAAAATAAAAAAGTCAAGCACACAAGAAAGAAAAAAATGCTATGAAGATATGCATTAAGGTGCAAAGTAGAAGCCATACCTTCGCGTTGTCGTTTGGCTAAGGAACTAAAAAATGCGACGTCCAATTCATAATTCCTCACCACCTCCATCTTACCTACACAGAAGATGTTATGTGTGACCTTGGAATCCAACAAGGTCCACTCATATTAGTCATCAAATTTTTAGGAACCCAAATTTGCTTGAATTTGATATTCATGTTCCTATATTTGCAATTATGAGAAGTATGACCAACACTAGCACATTAAAAGCACTTTGCATAAACATTTTTCAATTTGGTTGGTACATTGTGAAATCTCTTATAATTAGTCTTTTCAGCATGTTTCAAACCATATCCAAATCCACGTCTATTATTGTCATATAGTTGATTTTCAAGAATAATATCCAAAGATTATTTTCCAAATGAAAATTTCTTAATGGACAATTCTAGGTTCGTGACTTTGGATTTCAAGGATGCATTTTCATTCACAAGCAAAGTGCATTTACTAATGAAAGCTTTCTTGTTTTCCTCTTCTTTCTTTTCAAAATCAATCATTTTCCTTTTAACTTCATTATTTAACATGCACAACTTATCAATAAGCCCTCTATGTTCAGTTTCATGCTTAATCAATTTTTCTTTATACATGCTAATACCATTCAACAAAGTAGGATAAGAAAGTTATTCAATATTTTCATGGAAGTTAGATTTTCTTTCTTCAATAAATCAATGGTAGAATTACATGCAGCAAGTTTTTCTTTCAAATTTTTAATTTCTTTAGACATGTCATAAGTTTCTTGTTGCATTTCAAAGTTATCATTTCTATAGGCATCTAAGGTGGATTCTAGCTCATCAATTTCATCTTGCATTCACTTACAAATATTCAAAAGTTCAATTTTAGAGCAAGATTTTACCTCATCATGTTTTCCCATCAAGCAGAGGAAAGTGTGAGCAGTCTCCTCAATCTCATCTTCGTTATCGTCATCACACGTTAACTTTAGAGCTTTTCCTTTATTTTCAGCGACGTTGGTTGTTTCTTGTGGGCAATCATACGATGTCCCTTGTTCCTGCATTTATAACATATGACTTTTTCAGTAGCAATCTGGTCAGAGGAATTTCTAACAAGATTAGAGTTATTAGAGCGATTAAACCTTGGTGCCATTTCTGCTCTTCCTTGCTTGGTCTTGACATATTTTTTGAAATTTCTGACCATCAGTGCTATCTCCTCCTCCTCATCTTCTTCTTCATCTTCCTTAGCTTGAAGAGCTAGGGGTTTGGGAGCTTTGACCTCTGGTTTCTCCCTTGATTCGATGTTCTGCACTCAAGCTCGTGAGACATTAAGTTTCCTATCAAGTCCTCTACTCTCATCATTGATAGATCTTTAGCTTCTTGAATGGCAGTGACTTTAGGACGGAACGAGCTTGGCAGTGCCCCTTAAGATTTTCCTCACATGCTCCAAACAAGAATATGGCTTACCAATGGAGCTAGATTTGTAGACGATGTCTGTGAACCTTGCAAACATCTTAGAGAGGGATTTTGATGGAAGCATATGGAAGCTCTCGTACTCTGTGCTGAGCAACGCAAGTCTAGAATCCTTCACCTGTGACGTTCCCTCATGCATCACTTTCAATGTATACCATATTTCCTGCGCAGTTTGACAATGTGAGGTATGATTAAATTCAGATTTATCTAAAGAGCATATAAGCGCATTCATATCTTTACATGTAAGAGAATAAAGTCTCCAATCAGCATCATCCCATTTATCTTCAGGTTTAAGCAATTCAGTGTCTTCAATTTTAAAAACAGGTAGCTTATAACCTTTTTCAACAATGTTCCATACTTCGTAATCAACAGACACTAAGTTGATTTTCATTCTAGATTTCCAATAAGCATAATCTACACCATTAAATTTTGGGGGTCGAAATCTGGACTAACTTTCAGCAAAAGCACAATCAATAGAATTCATGGTCAAACTAGCCTAGATCCTTTAACCTGCTCTGATACCACTTGTCGGATCTGGATCTAAGCCTAGAAGGGGGTGAATAGGCTAATAAAAATTCTTGTACAACCCACAAGCAATCACAGGTAGTTACAGCAGATGTAGAGTAAACAATAAGCAGTCACAGGGAACGCAATAAATTTATCTTGGTTCGGTCATCCCCACAACCTACATCCAGCCTCCAAAGCAGATACCAGATTAATAATGTAACAGGAACAACCATAAAAAGCTAAAGCACCTCCTCTATGCTTACCAGGCTCTCAGTACCCCACTCCACCGATGTTCAACAAAACTAAACCTAGTATAAGCTTTCTATTGACTAGTCCCAACTAGTCAAGTGCCTCTTGTCTAGTACCCTAAAACAAGTATGGTAAAGTTTTCACTAAAGAGATATATACTCCAATACACAAAGATAATAAATATAAGTTTAGAATAGCTCAGTGATGGTGTAGTCGTCTCTGTCAATTAGCTCAGGTCAGATCAAGTCTGACGATGAAGTAGTCGTCAATGTCATGTCCTTCCTTGGATGAAGCTTGCGGCCTTGATGGTGTCTCCCCCTTGAAACTTGTGGCCTTGTGTAGAGACACTCCTTGTTGGCTTGCTCAATGGATGAATGACTCTCCCCGTGTGTTGCGCAATGTATGGATGACTTTCCCCTTGTGTTGCATAATGTATGATGACTCTCCCTCTCTATAACTTGCACACTTGAAGATAGACTCCCCTTGGATGTTGTAGCCTTGGATGGATGGAGAATTCTTTGATGACTTGCTGTAATGGAAGGTGAGAGGCTTGATGCAATGGAGAGTTCCATTGGAGATGGGTTGGACTATGATAGATTGCGACAAGGGAATGATAGGTAATGGAAGCTATGGCCTTGGATAGTTGTGGCAAGGAGCTAGGTTTGATGCTTGCGGCCAAGGAGAGGCTAATGGAGCTTTGCTTGTGGGAGGAAGGAGATGAAGCTCTTTGGCAATGGGGATTTTGCAAGGAGGAAGAATGAGGTATATGTTGCGCACCTAAGGGTTTTGAAGCTGGGAACTTGCGCACATTGCTCTCCCCTTTGTATGTTGGTCGGATTTTCCTCTTGGTTGCCCTCTCTCGAAAATATCTCTTTGAATATGGGTTTATATAGGAGAGGATGGGATCAATTAGAATCAAATAGAATCCCATAATTGATGGAGATTGGAAGGAATCCTAACTTGAATAGGATTTAAATGAATCACCATGGATATGGAGTTTGAATATGGATGGTCATAGGTTTTGAATTTGAATAGCTATAGGATTTCATTTAAGATCTTATTTAATCTCTTATATTGATTTGCATGAGATTCTCATATCTCTCCATCTTTGACCAAGTCTTCAATTTGTGTGGTTTTAGGATTTGATTCATGCACCAATTGATTTGAATCAATTCAAATATGGATTTGAATTGATTTCCTCCTTATCTCCCCATCTTTGACTTAGTACAATATTTGTAGTGATTGTCTCCATCATTGACCAAGTCCATTTTGCTAATGAATGGCAAATTCTCCATCACTTTGACTTAGTCTCCCTTTGAGTATTTGCGAGAGTGCCACTCCTGAAAAACACTTAGCATACACATCAAATCGTTCACACACGTTTGTTATCATCATACATGAATTCATCGATCAGTGTATACACCAATGAGGTAGGAGTTGGCCTATCATATCTCGTGGACCTTCAGTGATCGCGTCAATTCTTGCTTCCGGATGATGGATGGGATGGGATGTATCGGGTGGCTCCTCATCCAACACCTTCTAGTAGGCGACCAACACCTTATTGTGTATGACATCGCCATCATCGTCCATATCTAGCCTCATGGGGTCCTTCAAGACATCCTCAATGGTGAAGTCCTCAGCAACTTCATCCTCTACAAGCTCCAAGTAGCTAGCGTCTTCATACGAGAAACACTCCTTCATAGGCTTTTGTAAGTGGAACTCAATCTCAATATTTCCAACATTCATTGATAGTGTCCCTTGACGAACATCTATGAGGACTCTAGCCGTAGCCATGAAATGACATCCTATTATAATTTGAGAGCTTCCCTCCTCTGACATGTCCATGATCACGAAGTCCACCAGCACACTAATTCCCCCGACACTTGTAGGATGATGTCTCGTGTAATGCCTACCGTGTAGGTGATGGATTGATCCGCCAACTATATGCTCATGGCCGTGGGCTCCAACTCCGTCCTGGTGTTCAGTCTCTTAAAAGTATAGAGTGTCATAAGACTAATGCTTGCTTCCAAATCAACTAGTGCTCTTTTGATGGGGATGCCGCCAATAGAGCACGACACCGTGAAACTGTCAGGATCGGGTAACTTCTTCGGTTGAGTGTTCTTCAAAATTGATGTGCAACTATCTGCTAGCTTCACTGCTTCTTGTTTTATCCTCCCTAATATCAAGTCCTTCAAGAATTTAGCATAGGTAGGTATTTTTGTCAATGCGTCCATGAATGGGATGTTCAATTGAACACCCTTCAGAAGCTCTATAAATTTAGCATATTTCTTTTCGAGCTTTGCCATTGCTAGCCTCTGAGGATATGGAGTCGGAGGACGACTTCCGTTATCTTTCTCGGTATCCTTTGGCGTAGATTTCTGAATTGGTTTCTCCATGGAAGGCGGAGTGTCAGCCGATACTGTAGCAATAGGAATAGACAAAGGGATAGGCGAAGTCTCCTTCTCTGTAGCGTCAGATGGCCCATCAACATTCTTATCTTGATCCACCAAAATAATCGACTCCGAAGCTATGGGATCCTCTTTGTTTATGACTGTTGATCTACTAGCTTTGGCCTCGACACCATAACTGTGTCGGTGGTCTTCCCTCCTCTCGTTGTAACTGCTACCATCGCATTGACATGTACCCTTGGATTCGGCTTAGATTGAGCTGGCAATTCTTCTTGAGCCTTTGTAAGTTGGCTCATTTGGGCTGGCAAGTTTTCTACGGTCATAGATAGTTTATTCTGAGTAGCCACTATATCCGCATTTTGTTTGGCTTGGGCATTGATGAAAGCTTCTAATGCCCCCTCCACTCCAGATTTTGATGCTGCATGTTGTTGATATTGTTGTTGTTACTGTTAATAAGGTTGGCGGTTATAGTATCCCGGTGGTCTATAAGGCCCAGCTGGCCTAAATCCATACTGCTACTATTATGGAGGTGGTGCTTGTTAAGATGGAGGTTGTGGTAGCCTTGGTTGAGTAGGCGGTTGTATGGCTCTGTTGGGGTTGTTGTAAGAGAATCTTGGATGTGTCTTCCAAGTTGAAATAGACCATTGTAACCTTGGATTACTCCCTTCGCCTACTATATAATTGATTTGCTCCGCTTGTACCTCTGTTCCATCAAAAGAACCTTCAATTAAGCATTCCCTTGCTCGGCGTAATCATCATATGTAGCACATACCGGAGCATTTGTAGATGTGGGAATGGCACTTAACCTTTGTTCGATGTGAGCAACTTGCTTAGAAGTGACTCAAGTTGCCCATCAAGATTCGTGGCTAGCTTTATCTCAGAATGGCTTCTAGCACTCCTAGAGGATATTGAGCATTCGTTGCTCCATTGTTGATTGTTGGATGCCATCTACTCCAAAAGTGATGTAGCATCCTCCGGAAGCTTAGCCAATAATGCACCATTAGAGGAAGCATCTATGATATTCTTTGTGTCTGGCTTCAGTCCATTGTAAAAGCTATGAATAAGATCCCAATCATGTACTTCGTGAAGTGGGAACTGATGCGGCAAGTCCTTGAAGCGCTCACATGCTTCATAGAGAGATTCCTATGGGAGATTCTTGAAGGAGGTGATGGCGCTCCTAATCCTCACCGTTTTGGATGGTGGATAGTATTTATTCATGAATGCTTGGGCTAGCTGCTCCCAAGTCTTGAATGTATTAGTAGGATGCGCCCTCAACCAATAAGCTTCTTTGTCCCAAAGAGTAAACGGGAACCGACGGAGTTTGATTGCATCTTCACTCACATCTTTGACTTGAAAGGTATCACACTTTGCCAAGAATAGATCAATCTGATGGTTTTGGTTCTCTTGAGGATGCCCATAAAAGGGATCCAGATGCATCAATTGTATCAAACCAGTCTTCAGCTCAAAGTTGCCTGACGCCAGTTGCGGTCTCAAGATATAAGAAATATTTGAGAGCTTGGGCTTTATGTAGTCCTCAATATTATTGGAACATATAGAAGATGTTGGAGTCTCTACCATTTGATCCTCTAGAAGTTTCTACCTCCTTTTAGCTCTGAGCTTCCTTGTAGTTCTTTCTATCTCAGGGTCAAAATGTAGATTGTTGGATCCCCCAAGACGTGTTCATGCACAAGCAACAGACTCAGTAAAAATATCAGTAACAAAAGAAAAGAATAAAAAGTATGGTGTGATAAGGGGTGGTCAAAGAAAACCACCAAGTCTCCAACTAAGAAAAATAACCTAAGAAAAATCGTTTGCCTCCCCGGTAACTGCGCCAAAAGCTTGTTCGAGTCTGTAAGTACACGGTGTCGGTGCTTTGTAATATAGAAAGATGTCAGTCCCACAGGGAGGCGATTGTTTAATGTCTTGGATTTTATTTCAGAGTTGTATGATCTTGTCAACATCGGTGTAACCAAAAGAATTGTCACAGTTCACTTCTCACAAGTAATATCAATATAATGGAAACTAGGGCACTAAGAGTCACCACTAGGATCATCAGATGTTGATGATATGTTATAATTTCTAGGTTGGATTGGTTGTATATGGAGAGATTATCACATCTCAAATGTGGAATTTGTAGCCAACTATCATTCTACCAATCATCAAACGTACCTCGTACTTAGCCCCACCATCGTGAATGGCCTTGAATGCGATATGTGCATTACGATCGACAATGATTCTCAATCTTTACTCACACCACTATCATGGGTTGGAGCTTCGATCTGTGATATGATGGCTCTCATTGATGCTATCGTAGATCATCAATTATTAATATAGGGCATCGGCGGAAACCGTTAAAGTGCATGCCACTATCGTGTATCACGAACTCCAATTGAATTCACTAACGAACCTAATTATAGGATAATATCTAGGATGCATGCCACTATCGTGGATCACAAACCCAAAATAAGACTACTATAAACTTAGCTTGATCAATCAAATCACATCCCTTATTCACCAAACCAACATATAACTTTACATATAAATCCTAATATCCTAGGGCTCATCCATTAGCGCTAAAAGGAACTTCTCACGATTCATGGAATTAGCAATAGAAACAATAGTAATATCAATATCAATCATCATCACACCAATAAACATAAAAAATGGAAAGAGATAAGAAAAACGTCACCAAACCAATGGGAAAGAAGAACTAAACTTCAGAGAATTAAGGTCCAAGATTCCAAGGCAATAAAATAACCAAATATCCAAGCTTGTTCTTCAAAAGCAAATAACGACGACTCAAAACTCTCAACTAAAACTTAAAACTAAATAATAAGCATGCTCTCTTAACCTAGAAATAAAAACATCCTTATATACAAGTGGGGTTGACCACACAAAAATCCCGTAAAAATCCCAACTCGGCTCAGAACTTTGTTGCCGCATCGCCCTACTCGACCGAGTGGCAATGCCACTCGGTCCGAGTAAGGCATCGCCGCACCACTGACATCTTCGATCTTCGGCTGGGGGGGGAGTTGGTTGATCAGCCCGAGTGGATGGCCCACTCGATCGAGTTGTAGAAGGCCCATGCTTGGCCAAAATGTCGCTCTGTCGCTTAATTAACTCGTCCGAGTAGCGAAGCTACTCGGTCGAGTGGCTTGGTCTACTTGGGCGAGCTGTAAGTGGTCGTAGAGCTTCAAAAAATCGTCGTTTTGTCGCTTAATTAACTCGATCAAGCCGTGAAGCTCCTCGATCGACTTATCTTCGCTGCTCTCTCAGCGGCTAAGTGTCGAGGGTGCCCTTTTTTCCTCACCTACTCGACTGAGTACCTGACTCTGCTCGGTCAAGTTCAGGGGTCCTCTTTAGCCTTGGAAATGTTGTGCTGCCATGTCCTTCACTCGATCGAGTAGTTCGACTACTTGGTCCGAGTGAGCTTTGAACTAGAGCTGCTACGAAGCTTTGGAGCAGCTCCTTTTAGATGAATCTACTCGGGCCGAGTGAACCTAGTTCACTCGGCCGAGTACCTCGGAAAGGCTGACAAAGCTTATGAAGCTCCCATTCTCTTGCTCTCTCATTCTTGATTCCTCTTCTTCTCCATAAATCTTCTTCTCCACCTCATCAAGCAACTAGTGGACTGTGCCATCAAAGCTTCAGATGTCTCAGATGTGTCCATGGTCCAATATCGCTCCAAATCACTTCAAAGTTCCTGAAAATCCACAAATCTCTTCGAAAATCAAATATATCATGAAATTCACGATAAAGTATTGCTATGAAATCATGCAGTAAAAGTATATAAAATATGGACACATCAAGCTACTGGAAATTTGTAAGTGAATTTCCCATACGTTTGTTTTCTGTCAGTTACTGTTTCTACGACTAGAATTAAACATACTTCTGATGTTCACCATCCAAGAATCTAATGAATTGTTCAGACGTCTGGAATTAGAACTACAGCTGTCTGTTCCAAGTAGGGTATTGGTAAACTATATGCATATGGTCACCAGGCGCCTGGAGGCCAAGCATCAGGCAACTATGGAAGGCTGAAAAACTCTTCATTGAGTTTATGCAAGTTCTAACCCTATGACACTCAATGATATATGATCTAAAGTGATTCATGAGTGTTTTGAGTGATATTCTAACGAGTCTATTCAAGGCTTAACAAGCTAATTCAACTAAGAAGTAAAGTAAGAAAGATTTACACACTAATCCCCTTCACTTTCTATTGAATGCCTTGAAGACTTCCATTGAGCTTGTGAAGTCCATTCACTTTGACTTCCTTGATATCACTCCTTGATAGTTATTTAAACTTGTTGAGTTTAACGCTTTGATTTTATTTTCTCATCTATTGATTCGCATGCTTCGTTGATTGATGTCCAAGTATCAATGCTTTGAGTCATCATCTTCACCTAAAGTGACTTTGACCATAGTGATGATGCTCTTCTATTACTACAATACTTATGTATTAGTCCATAATTAATAGTGGGACATCCAATACTCAACAATCTTAAGCCGCTGCTGAGTGGGGCTCCATGGCCCTGACGACTGCACACCCCCCCCCCCTGTGCACACAGTTTTATCGGGGGTCTACACAGCCCTGACGGTCGTACCCCCACGCTTGCAAACCTAGCCAAGTGGTTTCGCAGCCCTGATGGCCGCTGTCCCCACATACGTATAACCCATGCAGGCTCTGCGACCCTGACGGCCGCTGTCGTGCCCTCGCATACCCTCAACGGCCCTGACGGCCACCGTCAAACTAATCACGTACAAATTAACCCAAACCCTAGTTAGGGTTTTGGGATGGCCATGAATAACTGGTGGGGCTACTAAATTTTTTATTGGGTTTCGGGACGTAGAATTAATTTTTCCTTTTTCCTTTTGGTGCATTCTATGCCTGTGACGCATGATTAATACCTGAAGCATATTTAATATATGTGAAGAAAAATTCAATACTTGATATTTAATATCTCTGATGCAAAAATTTAATGCCTGATGCATATTTAATATCTTTGATGCATATTACTCGCTTCGTTGTGGTTTTGGATCAGCTAGTTTGTCACCATTTTATTTTTCCCCGCATTTTCATTTTGAGCGAAAATGTAGTGAGAATTACTTTGTAAATAACCAAGGCCGGAGTCACATCCCATGTAGACAGAGACCAACTTGCTAGAAGATAGGACCCACAAGGTTTCAAAGTTGTAATTTTCTCTTTATTTTTTGGACTGTATAGGGACTTTGGACTGTATTTTATGATGGTGACTATCCGATCCACGCAACAAGCTAATATGTCTGGCCTCATGAATATAATTGTCTTCATCTACTTTATATGAATTACATAGGATGATATTATTGAGCATAATATTTAGCTTACATGCTTTATATTGTCTGCATAATATGTTTTTACCCGTTAAAAACTTCATGTATATATGCTCATAATTATGATTATGCATTATGGCACACAACTAATTATAATTTTTCAAAAGTTAAAAAATCAAATCTATACTGACAATCAAACCTGAAGTTCAAATTAAAATGTCAAGTACCCTTTCTCTTCCAAATAAAATATGAAGGGATTATGCAAAAACTATTTCTACCATCTTAAAGATGCGCACTTCGCGGTAAATTGATCTCACAGATCTATGGTCTAAATAGACCAATATGGATACCAGAAGTATGCCATAACACCGCCACACTCTTTTAGAGTAATCTCACTTTACAATGAATGATTCTTGAATCTAGCCTTGAATATAAGCTCACTCCTGAAGTCGTGGCTTAATAAATAAGTGAGAGAAATATATTACGAGATTCGCACCCAAATATTTGTTCCCCTTTAGCATATTTTCTTTTTCCACAAACTAAAAAGTGGACATATAGAAACAAACTTGCTCCCTTG
>JAULAV010003407.1:0-50000 GCA_030789695.1 Scilla litardierei
CCAGGGCCCCCTAGCCATGGCCGTGGCCGGCCAGGGCCGGCCATGGCCTGGCCATGGCTAGCCTTGGCCCTTTGGTCATGGCCGGCCATGACCCATATGGCCATGGCCGGCCACCCCCTTGTATGGGGTTGCCGCACACACTTCCCCCCCGGCGGGGTGGTTTTCGTTGTCATTTGGCCGTAGCCAACCCCCTCCGCATGGGGAGGGGGATGCATTGCCTCCATAGCCCATTTGGCCATGGTGATCATGCACCAAAGGTCATCTTCTCCGATGGGGATAACTACCATCATCTTCCTCGATGAAGCACCCGTTCGTCGATGAAGCACCAGTTCGTCGAGAAAGTAGTTATTCTCTAATGGCCGTGTGCCAAAATGGAAAAATAACATACTTTAAATTTCGCAAACTACACGCTCCACATGAAGAGAGTTCACATTCCCTATGAATGGAGACTCAGCATCCATGAAGAGTGCGAGCTTGACGATATAAACGGTCAGTTCTTCCCGTCACGGAGAGTTCCTGCCATATCCATAATGACAGAAGACCCTAACGTGAAAAGAACAACCGCTGCGTTCTCTCCGTCACGAAGCGTTCTTACCATATCCATAATGATAGAATACCCATTCGTGAAAAAGACAACGCCTCGTTCATCGTTTCGACGGGGCGACGGTTTGACCGGGGCGAACCCGTATGGCTCTGATACCAATGTAAGATCCTGTCAAAACAGCGACGTTAGGATCGAAATAAAGTAGAGACTTACGTTTGCGTACGCAGCACCGTAATCTCTGAACTTTGCCCTCGGATTCGCCACAACGGTCGATACTTCGTCACAGAGGATCGAAGCAGAGTTTCACCGCCTAAATCTCTATTTAGAAGAGGATTTTAATGGAAGGGAGAAGAAGAACATAAGATTCCTTATGCAAACTTATGGCATGGAAAGTGTGGAATGAATGCCTTACCCTTGGGTCCTATTTATAGGCTTTAGTGGTGGTTATTGTAGGAAATAACCAATTATAAGCTTATTAGCCTATATTAGTACATTCATTTATCCTCTTCTTCATTCACTTATCAAGTGCCTTTATGCACTTATAAAGTGACTTTTTCCACTTATCGAGTGGCTTTTTCCACTTATCGAGTGGTCCTTTTCACACGAGAAAAGGTTCCCTTCGTGCACGCCTTCGTGCACGTGACATCTGAGGTCTGTATACCCTCATACATCCCCTCATGGGTGTATTCATGTCGTCCATATCCAACATCCTTTAGGGAGCTAGTGCCATCTTTCGATCCCCAGTAATCGCGTCACCACAAGATTGTGTGACGTGTCTTTCCCCATGCCCCGTGATCACATGAGCCATTAAGGGCCTGACGAGGTGCACGTCTTCTCGTCAGAGACCGGTGAGAGGATAAAGTTCGGAGGGATCAGATGGCTTCTTCAAATCTGCATCACAAACATCCGAATTCTCTTGATCAACAAAACGATTCATATTTTGGGTGTCCGCTTCGCGCGTACCTTTGTCTCGAAGTGAAGTGCTGCTGCATTTCACATTTATATTGTTCAATAAGGTACATGTGGGGGTTGTTGAAGATTCTGGGAGTCATTGTGGTATTCTGAAGCATAGTATCAGCTTCTGAGCGATATTGAATAAGATACCCGAAAATCAAACTACCGACGGTCAACAGACGATCGACCCAGAGGGGCTGGGGACGTCATGTCTTCAGATCTTTGCTGCCGATACATGCCGAGCCTCCATTCCGAGCATCCGACCCTTCATTACGAGCCACCTTGCCGAGCCTCCATCGCGAGCATCCGACCCTCCACGCCGAGCCTCCATGCCGACCATCCGAGCCTCCTTGTCGAACCTCCGAGCCGAGCGTCCGACAAGTCCAGGACGACCGACCTAGGAGGAGGCTGTCTGGATGAGGCCGACCCATCCAGAAGGAGGCTGACCAGACCAGGCCGACTGACCTAGGAGGATGCCGACCAGACGGGGCCGATTAGATGAGGCTGACTATCAAGAGGAGGCCGACTAGAGGAGGCCGACCAGACTAGGCCGACCCATCCAAGCTGAGGCCAACTAGACGAGGCCGACAAGACGAGGCCAACCGAACGAGGCCGACCCATCTAGAAGGAGGCCGACCAGACCAGGCCGAAAAGACGAGGCCAACCGAACGAGGCCGACCCATCCAGAAGGATGCCGACCAGACCATGCCGATCGACTAAGGAGGATGCCGACCAGACGAGGCCGACCCATCCAGTAGGAGGTCCACCAGACGAGGCCGACCCATCCAAGAGGAGGCCGACCAAACGAGGCCGACCCATCCAGGAAGAGGCCGTCCAGAGGAGACTGATCGACCCAGAAGGAGGCCGACTAGATGAGGCCGACCGACCCAGGAGGAGGCTGACCAGACGAGGCCGACCAAATGAGGCCGGCCCATCTAGGAGGAGGCCAACCAGACCAGGCCGACCGACCCAGGAGGAGGCCGACCCATCCAGGAGGTGGCTGACCAGACCATGCCGACTGACCTAGGAGGAGGCCGACCAGACGAGGCCGACCCATCCAGGAGGAGGCCGACCAGACGAGGCCGACCCATCTAGGAAGAGGCCGACCACGACGAGCTGCCGATGGCATTTCTCCCACCTGTCCAACCAGCCGAGCTTCCGGACCCACCTCTGTCTGAGCTTGTCGACCTACCATAACATGATGGAATTTCCGATGACTCGAGTTTCCCACCTTTCAGGGCAAACCCGAGCCATGGAGGGGGCCAGGACGACATACACGAAAGGACTCGTACTAACTCTTCATCCCAAACTCCTCGGATTGTACAGAAACTGAAGCTGGAACGCAAAACTCCACCGACTCCGCTTCTGAGGAGAAAGCAGAGCTGCTAAGTGAGCCCTGCCATGCAACCTCAGACTTGCCGATTGTCTCAACGGGACCTTGAGGACCATATCGGTGACCACATAATGTCGCTACATTGACATCGAACTCCGCACATGATGCAAGCATATGGAATTCAATGCAGCGATCTCCAGTCCTCATCAATTCTCCCCCAATCGAAGCAGACCTCCAATTCTCTTAACTCAAAGACTGGATCGGTCAGGGGGCCGCTGAACAGACAAGAGCTTGAGTTGGAGCCGGAGCGAGAGCTGGGATCTAGACAATAACTAGAGTTGGAGCAGGAGCTGAGATCGGCAGGCTGGGGGCCACTCACTCAGTAGGCCGACCAAATCCAGATACGTTGTAAGGTTGGGGCAACTTCTCCAGCAGGCCGATCATTCGATTGACTGTAAGGCTGGAGGTAGCTCCTCCAGCAGGCGATCGACCTATCGACCGTAAGGCTGGGGGTAATTACCTCAGCAAATCGACCTGTCGACCGTAAGGCTGGGGTAACTCCCCTAACAGGCCGACCATTCGATCGACTGTAAGACTAGGGGTAGCTCCCCAGTAGGCCGATCGACCTGTCGACTGTAAGGCTAGGGCAACTCCCCCAGTGGGCCGACCTGTCGACTGTAAGGCTAGGACAACTCCCCCAGCAGGCCGACCATTCGACTGATAATAAGACTATGGGTAGCTCTCCCAGTAGGCCGATCGACCTGTCGACCGTAAGGCTGGGGGCAACTCCCTAGCAGGCCGACCTATCGATCATAAGGCTGATGGCAACTCCCCCTGCAGGCCGACCATTCGATCGACCTTAAGGCTGGGGTTAGCTCCTCCAGTAGGCCGATCGACCTGTCGACCGTAAGGCTGGGGCAACTCCCCCAGCAGATCGACATGTCACTCATTAGGCTGGGACAACTCCCCCAGCAGGCCGACCTGTCGACCATAAAGCTAGGAGCAACTCCCCCAACATGCCGACCATTCTACCGGCCGTAAGACTAGGGGTGGCTCCCCCAGCAGGCCGATCGACCTGTCAACCGTAAGACTGGGAAAACTCCCCCAACAAGGCCTACCTGTCGACTGTAAGTGATCGCTCCTGGATATACACCTGGAAAATAACTGTAGTTTTACCGCAAGCACACGGTTAAGTGGTAAGCGGGTTATCGAACACGAGGATGGACTAATGACGGTACTCTATCTTAATCACTAAGCTATTGGTGGAAAGGTAATTTGGAAATGGTTTTAAGAATGTTGGTGTCACAATCGTTCAATTATCAATTCAATTCAATATAATAAAAGTGTCTAGGGCTAGGAAATCCCCACTACGGATTGTCATGCATCCTTGTGAATCGTGAATCTCACTGTTACTAGACTTGGATTGAGGTGAACTAATCGTAACTAAATAGAGAACCAAGATCACGCTCTCGCACTATTACAGGTCTATAGTGACCTAGATTAGAGCCCACTCTCGTGCAAACCCTAATAAAAGCCACTAGCATTAAAATCGAAATCATCATCTAATCACACTCAAGCCCACTCTCGTGCAAACTTGAGTTTTGATCTAGACTGTGATAGCTCTTATTCGTCCAATCTCTTGCAAACGAATATGTGTATAAACTTATAATAAAAATGCTAGCTTTGGTCCAATCTCTTGAAAACCAAACCTAGTGAATCTCGATTATAAATCTAAATCGAATATCTAGACCTTCCCATTGATCAGAGGCCAATCTCTTGCAAACTCTAGATCAATGGAAATTCCTAGCTATCCGTAATAAATCAATCACAAACTAACCTCCTAGCAATTCTAGCTACATATCGATTCATTCATCACAAATCTTGCATTTGATCCATTAGGTTCATCCCTTTGCCTTAGAACATGGGATCTACTCACAATTCATCGAAACAATAGCAAGATCAATGATATAAAACATATTGCAATTTAGATCTTGAAGGAAACACTTCATAAAAGTGCAAATATTCAAAAGGATTAGACAAACCAGATCTGAGTTCTTCAATCTCCTTCAATACAAAGCTGAATTCAAATTAGAATTAATCTAAAAATTATTCTAAGGTGCCTCCCTCAAGCTGGAATAAAAACTGGGCTTAAATACATGCCTAAAACGTCCAAATAAACCTGACAGAACTGCCCCTGCGCAGTCCAAAACCCTAGTTTCTAACCCAGGCTGGCGGCGCTACTCGGCCGAGTGGAAATCACACTCGGCCGAGTGCTAGATTCGAATAAAAACAGAGAAATTGGAGGGTTTGGGCGCTTTGGCACTTTACGTCACTCGGCCGAGTAGAGTTCATCACTCAGGCGAGTGGATTTCCTACTCGACCGAGTGGGTCTTAGATCGTGTCCAGATATACACCCGAAAAACGACTTGTAGTCTTACCGCAAGCACACGGTGTAGTGGCGAGTGGGTATCGAATACAGGGAGGACAAATGACAGTATCTCACTTTGATTACTTAGCTATCAAGAGAATAAGAATAGTTTTGATGTAATAGTCACAATCGTTCAATAGCAAGAAATATCAATATAATAAAAAGCGTCTAGGGATTGGAAATCCCCACTACGGACCGTCTCTCATCCTTGTGAATCGTAAATTTCATTGTTACTAAGCTTGAATATAGGTGAAATAGTCGCAACTTAATGTAGAACCAAGCTCACGCTCTCGCGCTATTGCCGGTCTATAGCAAACCTAGAATAGAGCCCACTCTCGTGCAAACTCTACCCTAAGCCGCTAGCGTGAAGATCGACATCATCGTCCAATCGCATCTCGAGCCCACTCTTGTGCAAACTCGAGCTACGACCTAGGATTTGATAGTTCGTATTCGTCCAATCTCTTGCAAACGAATATTAATATAGATTTATAATTAAAAATCCTAGATTTGGCCCAATCTCTTGCAAACCAAATCTAGAGAAATTCAATTATCAATCTAAATCGAATATCTAGGCCTTCCTATCAATTGGGATCCAATCTCTTGCAAATCCCAATTGATATGAATTCCTAGCTACTTGGAATAAATCAATCACAACCTAACCATTGTCAATTCTAGCAACAAATCTACAAATTCATCACAATTCAAAGATCGGGTCCATAGGGTTCATCCCCATGCCCTAGAACGACGGAACTACTCACTAATCATCATGAAAATCTCAGAAATAATAATAATAATCATGGCACATTCATTGCAAATAAGAAACAATTCATAAAAATGAGTTTTTTTAACAAGAAGGAACAAACCAATGTTGTAGCCAATGATCTCCAGCTGAGATTTCTCCAAAGAATAGCCGTCAAAAACCTAAAAGAAGTCTCTAAAAAATAATTCAAGTCTCTCCTAAAACTAGGGTAAAAACTAGGTTTAAATACAAGCCAAAATCGTCCAAAAAATCGTGACAAAACTGCCCCTGCGCAGCCCAGAATTCGCATTCCTAGCAGCTGTAACGGTCGCTTTCCGACCTTATGGATTTGCTGTGTGCACGTGCTTTGTCGTGCACGTATTTTATTTGGCTATTTCTGAACTCCGAAATATGCGATGTGATATGCCGTTGTGACTGTATGGGAGTGTAGAATTTTTATAGTAATTTTTGGGAACGTCATTTCACGGCTCGTTTTCTCGCAAAACGACTTGGAATGATAAGGGCGTTTTAGTCTATTATCTCAAAACGCCGTTTCCAATTTTACGTAAATTTTTGGTAGGTGTTACGTACGATCGGGCTCCGTAGATCTGTGTGTCTCGTCTCCACAATCGCCCCGGTATTTTCGGATTATTTTTCTGACGCCCGAGGCGAAAGTTATCAACCGGATAAATCTCGACCGTTGATCTTCCCTAATCAATTCGAATTTCAAACTGTTAATCACATCTGATAAAATCCCTTGGGATACTCATACGTATCAAGGTGATTGATTCATCTGTTAAGTGCACCTTTCTTTCACATTAAGTCCACTTCCTATATCTCTTACCCCCTCACACTTTTAACCCATAACCTATATCTCTTTAGCAACTTATTAATATTAAAACCCTAAACCCTAACTATTCCCTTTCACGTGCAAACCAAACCGAGGCCACAAATATTTCGTAGCCGCCACCAACTCAACTCAGCCCCGAGCTTTTTCTTCTCACCTCCTCTCGCAAGCCCCCTCCCTCGCCATCATCGTCGACCAGCGCCCCTCCCCCGGCCGACAGTCGCTCCGGTGGCTCATCTCTGATCACCGCGACCGGACACACACCGCCACGACGCCAGAGACCGCCTCGACCGGCGGGTTTCCCCTCGCAACAGCAAGCACAACCCGCGGGCTGTGTTATTTTCCGACCGCTACGACCGCCACCGCCGCTCTGCACACGCCGGCGGTTCCCTGATCGCCGCACCGCCTCGTCGCGTCCCCGCACGCTTGGAGAAGCCACCGCCGGTGGCCACTTACACCGCAGCGGCACGCAGCGGTAGCTGCTGCGTTTTTCCGGCGGCCACGTGCCCCGCCACAGCCGCAGAGCACCGTCGGCGATCCCCCGGAGGCCCCAATCCGCCGTCAATACCCCCAACGGCCTCCTCACCGTCGCAACACAGCCGTGCAGCTATTCTTCCTCCGCAACAGCCGCGGCAACAGCCGTGCTACGTTTGTTTCTACCATTTTCTGATCGCCGCCTCGCCGTAGTCGCCGGAGAGCGCCACTCAGCCGCCGCACGAGACCCCCGAGCAGCGATCTCCTCTCCACAGCCGCGTGCACGGCCGTGATCACTGTTGAGATCTGTCCGTAGCCTCCCCACGACGTTATCTCGCTGTTTTGCCTCCATCGCTCGCTGTTTTTGCCGTCGGACTGATCGTGCTCGTTGTCTGCACTTCGTTCACTGACCGGACAAGTCTCACTACGCTACCTGTAGCCGAGACGCAGTAGGCGACGCAGATCTTCTACCGTTCAGATACTACGCCCATCCTACATCGAACACCGGAGAGGTTGGTCCCCCGAACTCATAGCAAACCCACACCGTAGCAAAACTGAACCCTAACTAATATCGGACAACTATAACTAAATTTGCTTTTCCGCACCAGTAAAACGATGTCACTGTAGAAATCGACCGTCGGACAACTTTTCTGTGCATATATGGTAGTGGTCGATTTAGGCTGAACGAAACACCAAAACGTAACGTTGACGAATAGGATAGCCCCGATAATCTAGAAACGAACCCTAATAGGACTTGATGAAAATCGCGACCTGACACCATCGCAGTGACACTGTTTCAGACGGACTACCGCGGACGAGACGCCTGGACGAGACTCCCCGGACGGACGACACACTCGCCACCGCAGGTAAGTGTACTCACTTGTGCTTCTGACCGTGCCTTGGTCTTAAACTGCTAGAACTATTAGACTGTGAACAAATAGAACCGGACGTGAAATGATAGCGTCCGGGACGCCCTGACGGCTTAGACTTGACGACGAAGTCTAAGCGTAACAACAACAACTTTTTGACACGTGGGGTTATCTAGTGTGTGCGTGCGTGTGGACCCCCTAGAAGAACTATCCCTGTCGTGTCACGTCGTGTCTTGTTTTGCACAGCCTGCGTGCAATAGGGCACTCTCTGAGTGATCCCTTGTACGGATACACAGCCTGCGGGCAATAGGGCACTCTCCGAGTGATCCCTTGTATGGATACACAGCCTGTAGGCAATAGGGCACTCTTCGAGTGATCCCTTGTACTGATACACAGCCTGCGGGCAATAGGTCACTCTCTGAGTGATCCCTTGTACGGATACACAGCATGCAGGCAATAGGGCACTCTTCGAGTGATCCCTTGTACGGACTTGTCTTGTGCACTTGGGTTGGGGTAGGGTTGAGCGTGCGCACGGGGAGAGGGTCTGATCCCCCTTGAACCTTAAGGCGTGAACCCTTCGAGTCACACGTGTCTTGTCTTGTCTTGTCCTGTCCTGTCTTGCTGGTCTTGTCACGTCTTGTCACGACCCCTTTAGGTTAGTCCCGTAGTCTGTAGCACACGCTACGACTACTACTTGCTACGCTTTACTTTCCTGCTGCGCTACTTCCTTTTGTTACACTGTTATAACCCCAGCATGCTAATCAACCAGTAAACTGATGTTTAATAGTTCGGTACACTTGCAGAAGAGTCTGACCTTTTGTAGACTTAACTGACGTACAGTTCCCTTCTTTTGGTGCTGTACGTCAGGTGTGGAGCCAGAGTATGTCGACGAGGCAGAGCTACCTGAGGACGTAGAGCCAGAGGAAGTCGACCTTGAGTACGTGCCCGAGGAGGACCAGAGTTAGAGATCTTCGTGCTGCCGATTCAGTGGTTCCACTGTAGTTTTGTTGGGTGTGTAGCACCGTTTACTTTCTGTCTAGGTTGGGTGCTTGCACCAGTAGTTTACTTTTCTGTCGTTGTAGCCGACTCAGGCTTTTGTTAGACTCTCAGTTCGCTGGATTGATAAATTTGGAATAAACTGAATATTTTCTATTTCAGTACTTTTATTGTTCTGTACTAACATGCAGGGACCTGTTCCTTCGTCTTGGAGTACCACACAGACGCTTATTGGGTCCGAGCTTCACAGCTCTGGCCTAAGCGTGCCTCAGTCACGCTTCGCCTCCTTTGTTTTGGAAAGCAGGGCGTGACAGGTTTTAGTGGTGGCCCATGCAGGTCCCAATTCTTTCTGCAAGTACGGAACAATAGGAGTATTGACATTCATTTTATTGTTATCCTGTAATTGTACGAGTCTAATCTCTGTATTTCTTGACAATAGGATGGCAGGACGATGCGTCACCCGATCCGGGAACTCAGGCGATGGAGTTCCGGAAGACCAGGGCGGAGAGTTTCGCCAGTTTCTGGGCGTGATGAAAGAGATGCTGGACGTGCAACACCAGTTGGTTCAGCAGTCCCACCGTGCTGCTCATGCTCCTCAAGTAGCACCACCGCCGCCTCTGCCTGCCCCTCAAGCTGCTTCGGGAGTGAAGCAATTCAATGAGCTTCAGCCGAAGACATTTTCCGGGAAGGAAGGACCGTTGGCTGCTGATGAGTGGATTCTGAGTACCGAGGAGAAGCTGATTGCTGCGAAGATTTCCGATGATACCCAGGTTGAGATAGCGAAGATGCAACTGCCAGAGAATGCTAGGAACTGGTGGCGCATTGAGGAGAGGCGCCTGCAGAAGCCAGTGGAGTGGAGGACTTTCTGATCGATGTTCAAGAAGAAGTATTTCACCAAGGCTGCTAGGAGGGAGCTGTTGAGCAGATTTGTAGATCTGAAGCAGGGGGATATGACCATCGACGAGTACGAGGCAGAGTTCGAGATGCTGAGTCGGTTTGCTCCACATATGGTGAGGAAGGAGGAGAAACGAGCTGATCATTTCCGTCAGGGATTGCGTCCGAAGATTCAGGCTTCGATGTCTTCGGTAGATTTCACGACCATGGGAGCGGTGCTGAATGCCGCGAGGAACCATGAGACCATATCGCGTCTACCTGACCCTCCAGCTGATAGAGGGAAGCATCCCATGGAGCAGTACCGGCCACCTGCTAGGTCGGTGATGAGGCCAGTTCAGACAGTGCCTTTCAAGAGGCCAGGAGCACCTATGCAGAGTCAGAATAAGGGACCGTGCCACTTCTGCAGCAAGCCAGGACATGTTCAGACCAATTGTAGGAATAAGCTGGGATTGTGCTTGGTTTGTGGAGATGCTTCACATGCAGCTAAGGATTGTCCGAGAGCACGCCATGCCGTGGTCGGAGCACCAGCCCCGCTACAGAGTAGATCACCTGCCACGGTTTAGAGAGGAGCTGCTGTATGTGGACCACCCTTGGCGCCACAGAGGCAGATGTTTCAGCGGGCAGTGCAACCCCAGAGGCCGGCTTACACCATGACCGCTGTTGAGACTGAGGAGCTGGATGGAGTTATTGCAGGTATACTTCGAATCTAGACTTTCATTTCATAGTGTAGATCTTAATGTTAGCTATGTTTGTTTGCCTTGTTTGTAAGAGTAACTTGGTTTGACCGTAGTTCTTTCGTATCCTAGGCACCATTCTAGTGTCCTCTCACCCGGCCTTGGCCTTGTTCGACTCCGGTGCATCCATGTGCATCTTATCCCAGAGATTTGTAACAAGGCACTCCATTCCAACCCATACACTTCCTAAGTGTTGGGACATCACCACAGGGAACGGAGTGGTGACTGTGAATTTGGGTTGTCAATCGATTCCCTTGGTGGTCAGTGGACACGAATTATTTGCAGATTTCATCGTCCACAATCTACCGCATTTCGATGTCGTCCTTGGCATCGATTAGCTGGGAGACTTCCATGCGTCGATCGAATTCCATAGCAAGAGGGTGGTATTCTGGATTCCAGGCCATCCGGAGTTCGAGTTCCATAGCAGAGATGAGTCGCTTGGGCCCATCAGATTTCGGGCCAAGCCGAAGGTGCTGATTGTCGCAGCTATGCAGATGGAGATCGAACGACCAGCAGTCGTCAGAGATTTCGACGACGTCTTCCCGGAGGATATCTCGGGTCTGCCACCCGACAGAGCTCTAGAATTTGGTATTTATCTTATGCCGGGAGCACAGCCGATATCGAAAGCGCCGTATCGAATGTCTCCTGCTGAGCTTGAGGAACTGCGGAAGCAATTAGATGAGTTGCTGTAGAAGGGTTTCATCCACCCTAGTGTGTCACCGTGGGGTGCACCCGTATTGCTCGTGAAGAAGAAGGATGGGTCCCGCAGGATGTGCGTGGACTACCGAGGGCTGAATGCTGTCACAGTGAAGAATAAGTATCCGCTACCGCGCATCGACGATATTTTTGATCAGCTGGGAGATTCGAGAGTTTTCTCGAAGTTGGACTTGAGGAGCGGATACCATCAGTTGAAGGTGAAGAAGGACGATATTCCGAAGACAGCCTTCCGGACGAAGTACGGACATTATGAGTTCGTTGTTATGCCCTTCGGCGTGACCAATGCTCCAGCTGTGTTCATGAATTTGATGAATTTGATTTTCTACGACTTCCTGGATAAGTTTGTCGTTATCTTTATAGATGACATTCTTATTTACTCGAATTCTGAGGAGGAGCACAGCTGTCATCTGAGGACAGTGCTGGAGACGCTGAGGCGACATAAGCTATATGCCAAGTATAGTAAGTGCGAGTTCTGATTGGACAGAGTCGCGTTCCTGGGACATGTGGTGTCTGATGATGGCATATCTGTAGATCCAGGGAAGGTCAGAGCAGTCAGAGATTGGCCGACTCCGCAGTCAGCGTCTGATATCAGGAGCTTTCTTGGCTTAGCAGGTTATTATCAACGGGTCATCAAGGATTTCTCGAAGATTACAGAGCCGATGACGAGGTTGACGAGGAAGGATGTGGAGTTCCATTGGTCAGATGCTTGTGAGGAGGCCTTCAGTATCTTGAAGGTGAGATTGACCACAGCACCGGTTTTGGCAGTACCGGATCGGAGCGGAGGCTTCGAAGTATATTGTGATGCATCAGGGAAGGGCCTTGGATGAATTTTGCATCAGCATGGCCACGTGGTCGCGTACGCTTCTCGTCAGTTGAGAACTCATGAGAAGAATTACCCGACGCATGATCTGGAGTTGGCATCGGTGATATTTGCACTGAAGATCTGGAGGCACTTCTTGTTGAGTGAGAGCGTGAAGATTTTCACCGATCACACAAGCTTGAAGTACATCTTTACACAGAAGGAGCTCAACATGCGTCAGATACAATGGTTAGAGCTCATGGCTGACTATGAGATATACTTGCAGTATCACCCAGGGAAGGTGAACGTAGTGCCCGATGCTTTGAGTAGACTTCCTACTCCGATGATGCATACTGCCGACTGGAGGATTCAGCAGGAGCTGAAAGAGATGGATTTAGAGGTCGTCCTACCAGGTGTGGTTCATTCTTTCATGAATTTGCAGATTCATTCCACGATCGTGGATCAGATCAAGGCAGCACAGGCAGGAGATCCGAAGCTACAGAGGATCAGGAGGCAGGTTGAAGCTGGACTACGGACGGAGTTCGTGATTCATGAAGATGGTTCGCTGCGGTACGGCAGCAGACTCTGCGTACCTACAGGTGATGTTTGGGAGGAGCTTTTGAGCGAGGCTCATAGCTCGCCATATTCTATACATCCTGGAGGGACCAAGATGTAAAAGGACCTCCGTTTAAATTACTGGTGGATTGGCATGAAGAGGAGCATGGCACGGAGCGTTGCCAAGTGTTTGATATGCCAACAAGTGAAGGCTGAGCACCATCGTACGGCTGGATTGCTACAACCGCTTCCTATTCCGGAGTGAAAGTGGCAACATATCACGATGGATTTCGTGACTGGTTTGCCTCGGACACCGAAGCAGAACGACGGAGTCTGGGTGATCGTTGACCGATTGACTAAGTCTGCGCATATCATCCCCTTCCAAGTGGGCCAGTCTACGGAAGTCTTGGCGAGGAAATATCTGGAGGTAAAATTTTATTTTGCTTCTCTTTCATTTCCTTTTTAGTTAGTTGTGACATGGACCGTGTACGTGCAGGAGATCGTACGCTTACACGGAGTCCCCATGAGCATCATGTCTGACAGAGACTCGAGGTTCACATCTCAGTTCTGGAGAAGTTTGTAGGAGAATTTGGGTACGAGTCTGAGTTTCAGCATGGTGTACCACCCGCAGACCGATGGCCAGTCCGAGAGGACTATCCAGATTCTAGAGGATATGCTGTAAGCTTGTACGCTCGATTTGAATGGATCTTGGGAGGACCATCTTCATTTGGTGGAGTTTTCATATAACAACAACTACCAGGCGAGCATTGGCATGGCGCCGTTTGCTACCTTATATGGGAGGAAATGTCGATCGCCACTGAGCTGGGATGACATCGAAGATCGGGAGCTGTTGGGTCCGGATATGATAGTCGAAGCTGTGGATGTCGTGAGAGACATCAGGGAGAAGCTCAGAGTTACGCAGGACCGCTTCAAGCATTGGGCAGATGCAAAGAGGAGATCGTTGGAGTTCCAGCCTGGAGATCACGTCTTCCTGAAGATTTCTCCGAACCGCGGAGTTATTCGTTTCGGGAAGAAGGGAAAGCTGAGTCTGAGGTATATTGGACCATTCGATGTGCTGGAGCGCGTAGGAGCAGTGGCCTACCGCCTTGCTCTGCCACCATCTTTGGAGGGAGTTCACGACGTTTTCCACGTATCTCAGTTACGTCGGTACGTCAGTGATCCGTCACACACGGTTGATTTCTCAGAGATTACGGTCCGTCCGGACCTGACATATGACCAGCAGCCTGTGCAGATTTTGGACCGTCGACAGAAGCAATTGAGGAATAAGGTAGTCGACCTGGTGAGAGTGATGTGGCGTCACAGATCACCAGGAGAGTCCACTTGGGAGCGTGAGGAGGAGATGAGAGAGCGTTATCCTTCCCTGTTTACTGATTAGAGTTGTTGATTCCGAGGATGGAATCTTTATTTTAGTGGGGTAGAATGTAACGGTCTCTTTCTGACCTTATGGATTTGCTGCGTGCACGTGCTTTGTCATGCACGTATTTTATTTGGCTATTTCTGAACTCCGAAATATGCGATGTGATATGCCGTTGTGACTGTATTGGTGTGTAGAATTTTATAGTAATTTTTGGGAACGTCATTTCACGGCTCGTTTTCTCGCAAAACGACTTGGAATGATATGGGCGTTTTAGTCTTTAATCTCAAAACGACGTTTCCAATTTTACGTAAATTTTTGGTAGGTGTTACGCACGATTGGGCTCCGTAGATCTGTGTGTATCGTCTCCATGATCGCCCCGGTATTTTCGGATTATTTTTTTGACGCCCGAGGCGAAAGTTATCAACCGGATAAATCTCGACCGTTGATCTTCCCTAATCAATTCGAATTTCAAACTGTTAATCAAATCTGATAAAATCCCTTGGGATACTCATACGTATCAAGGTGATTGATTCATCTGTTAAGTGCACCTTTCTTTCACATTAAGTCCACTTCCTATATCTCTTACCCCCTCACACTTTTAACCCATAACCTATATTTCTTTAGCAACTTATTAATATTAAAACCCTAAACCCTATCTATTCCCTTTCACGTGCAAACCAAACCGAGGCCACAAATATTTCGTAGTCACCACCAACTCAACTCAGCCCCGAGCTTTTTCTTCTCACCTCCTCTCGCAAGCCCCTCCCTCGCCATCATCGTCGACCAGCGCCCCTCCCCCGGCCGACAGTCGCTCCGGCGGCTCTTCTCCGATCACCGCGACCAGACACACACCGCCACGATGCTGGAGATCGCCCCGACCAGCGGTTTTGCCCTCGCAACAGCAAGCACAGCCCGCGGGCTGTGTTATTTTCCGACCGCTACGCCCGCCACCGCCGCTCTGCACACGCCGGCGGTTCCCTGATCGCCGCACCGCCTCGCCGCGTCCCCGCACGCTTGGAGAAGCCACCGCCGGTGGCCACTTACGCCGCAGCGGCACGCAGCGGAAGCTGCTGCATTTTTCCGGCGGCCACGTGCCCCGCCACAGTCGCAGAACACCGCCGGCGATCCCCTGGAGGCCCTAAGCCGCCGTCGATACCCCCGATGGCCTCCTCGCCGTCGCAACACAGCCGTGCAGCTGTTCTTCCTCTGCAACAGCCGCAGCAACCACCGTGCTGCGTTTGTTTCTGCTATTTTCCAATCACCGCCTCGCTGTAGTCACCGGAGAGCGCCACTCAGCCGCCGCACGAGACCTGATCGGAGCCCCGAGGGTGCGCGAACACGCAACCGGGGCACACGACTCGCTAGTCTTACTGCAAGCGCACGGTGTAGCAGCGAGCGAGTATCGAACAAGATGAGGTCAAATGACAGTGTCTTCTTCAACTCACCTGGCTATAAGAACAGTCGAGAAATGTTTGCAATAAAGCGGTCACAGTCGTTTAATTGTATAAAAGGAATATAAAATTAATAAAGACGCCTAGGGGATAGGGAATCCCCCCTATAAACAGTATCTCGTCATTGTGATTCGTAGGTTTCACAATTGCTAGACTTGAAATTCAGGTGAACTAGTTGCAACTAAATATAGAAACAAGCTCACGCTCTCGTGCTATTACCGGTCTATAGCAAACCTAGGGTAAGGTCCAATCTCTTGCAAACCCTAACCTAGGCAAGCTAGCGTGAAGAACAACATCATCGTCCAATCGTATCTCGAGCCCACTCTCATGCAAACTCGAGCTATGACCTAGGTTGGGATAGTTCCTACCCGTCCAATCTCTTGCAAACGGGTATTGGTATAGAATTGCAATCGAAAACCCTAGTTTCGGCCCAATCTCTTGTAAACCGATTCCGGAGAAATCCAATTGTACCCCAATTCGAATTTCTAGGGCTTCCTATCGAGTTGGGATCCAATCTCTTGCAAATCCCAATCGGTATGAGTCCATAGCTATTCGTATTAAATCAATCCCAAACTAACCCTAATCAATTCTAGCAATAATTTCACCAATTCATCACAAATTATAAATAGGGTTCGTAGGTTTCATCCCTACGCCCTAAGACAATAAAACTACTCACAATTCATAATGAAATTCAATAGAAATTCACAAATAAAATCAATAGAATTCATGGCTATATTCAATATATCAATAAAAATGGAGTTTTTGATAGAGGGAGAGACAAACCAATGGAGAATCAATAGCATCCAACAAATTAACCCTTTTCTCTCTCCCCTAAAAGCTCAATCTAATCTCCTAAAAGTAATCTAAAAAAAGGCTGCAAAAAGTTTTGAAAAAGCTCTCTAAACTAGGTTAAAAACTGGGGTTAAATACCCCCCAAAATCGCCCAAAAAACTGTGAAGAAACTGCCCTTGCGCAGCCTCAAAATCGTAGTTTACGCTACAGGCAGCGCGGCTCACTCGGCCGAGTGACAAATGTCATTCGGCCGAGTGACAAACCCTGACAAATTCCAGTAACTCCGGACGTTTGGGGGTCAGCTCCTCGGGAGTCACTCGGCCGAGTGACTTTCTTTGCTTCGGCCGAGGGGACTTCTTCACTAGGCCGAGTCAGAACTCGTGAGTCGACTGACAAATTACAGTAAGTCTGGACTTTTTGTTGCCGTCGTCTTGATGCCACTCGGGCGAGTGGAGTCTCCGTGGTTCGGCCGAGTGGACTGGCGACGGTCGGCCAAGTGCACGCTGATACTCTATCGTCTGCGTGTCAGATCTGGTCGGCCGAGCGGGCTTTCGATGGTCGGCCGAGTGACTCCTTCACTCGGCCGAGTGACATGCTCAAAATGCCCAATCTTCGTATTTTTGCTCCCTCGTCGCTCCTACGACGTTCTTTCTTCTTCCACTCCTCTCCAATAGCAAAATTCCCCTCAAAGGAGTCACGGGTGACACTCCAGAGCGGGTGCATCTCAGAATCACTCCAAATCGCTCGAAATCTCCTGAAATTCGACAAAAACAAGAAATCGTGAAAAGCATCGCAATATTGCCGAAAAATCGTGAAAAGCGCGATTCGGGCGATCAAAATGGCATGCAAACATGCAGAAAAAAGGTGTAAAAATATGGAGTGATCAAAATCCCCCAAGCTTACCTCTTACTCGTCCTCGAGGAAGATGAGTAAAAAGCGAACCCGGTGGACAAAGAAAATAGAAACGATGGAAAAGTGGAAAATGAAAATAAAAAGGAAAACAGAATAGAAAACGAAGAAGGAAGCTGCTAGATCATTTTTCTCAGGACGTGGGTTTTGCTTACTCATATAGCACGCATCGAATGTGAAACACATGTCAAAGACTTTTATTTCGATATCATAGTATAATGGTGCATTTGAAATAGAAAACCCAAGAATATCAATATAGCATGAAAAATGGAATAATTCCAGAATTAGCATCGTCTGAAGCATCTAAAGCGGTATACAATATCGTAGATCACACACTTTTCAATTGAATGCTTTCTATAAGGAGTATAAGAGATATCACACAATAGAGTAGTAAGAATAGAAAAGTGTGGTTTTCATGAAATGAATGCTAAGCGTAGATTTTTGGGTTTCGTGAAACTTTAGCGATCTCACCGAGTATAAAATATTACTTAGCCTAGGTTGTCATGCACCGTCAAGTAGTCACTCTCCCACACATCATAGGATCCTCTCCCCCAAGCTTATCCATAAGCGTGGTGGCATAAACAAAACAATATTTACATTCCCCGTTTCTTATGAAGCTCCAAAAACAAAAATAAAAGCAAAAGAGGGAAGAAAGAGAGAAAGGATATGAGATGGGATCGTTTTCAAACTTCTTTTCTCTTTTCTTTTCTTATTCTCAAATATTTTTTTTCTTTTTCTTTTTCTTTTTTCTCTCTTTTTTTTCTTTTTTTATGCATATACACACAAATGATCCCAAATCAAAGAGAAGGATATACGAGTATTTTTTTCTTTGGGTTTTGGGGGAATTTGGAGCATGTGATATAATAACGGGGGGAATGCCAATAATAGAATTGCTAAGGGGAGATTCACCAATGAATTTAAAATAGAGAAATAATGTTCAAGATATGTGGAGAAGATGTATCTCTCGGTTCACTCTATAGGACGTGCATGACAACTTCAGCAGGGTAATCTAATCTACTCAGTTTAATCTCAAGAAGCAAACTAGTCTAGATATATCAATGCTAGCAAACATTCAATCAACCTGAAGTGAAGCGTACAAATCATGCAATAAGAAGTGATATGAGAAAAGAAAGCAGTACTCCAGATATAAGCATCAATGCGTAAATCTTGGTGTGTTTTCTACGATAGCATACATATGAATCATCAGACATCAGCTAATAATAGAATTTCATCCATTTTCATACGGAAAAAGAAATGGGTTACTATTTCTAAATGCAAAACAAGACATATCATATGATATCAGAAACAAAAGCTATGACATGACAAAATTAGCATGCATATAGAGAAAAGCTAACACCACGTCATCGTCATCACAAAAAAATCATCTCTAGCAAAAGATGAAAGAAATAAAGATAAAGAAAAACAAGACTATTTACAATGCAGCACACAAGGAAAATAAGAAAAAAAACGTGATGCATGGTAAAAAATGAAAAAGTGATGAAATATGGGTGCAAAAGCGGAAAAACGTGAAAAAACTAAAAATAAAGGTGCTAAAAGCAAAAAGTGTGAGAACTCACTCCCGCAAGCTAAATTGCACAGTGTCCTCAATGTGCAAAGTGTGGCACACCGAGAGACGTGAAATGGGTGGGGAGGGTGAGGATGCATGCATGATAAAAAAATGTAAAAAATAAAAAGAAAATATGATGATGTGAATGATGCATGCAAAGATGGGAGTGATGCAGATAAGTGTCACCAAAAATAACTCTCCCTCTCTCCCAAAAAGATATAGAATGATGTGATCTGAACAGGGGTCAAAATAGTGAGGGGAGGAGGGGGTGGGCAAAAATCTATCGACAGGACCAGCAGAGAATGGGCAGCATAATGACAAAAAAAGATCAATGGCATCAAGGGTGTGCCTAAGCTGGTGGTGCTGCACCATCTCCGTCCTGTGGCGGAGGTGGAGGTGGAGGTGGTGGTCGAGGTGTCGACTGGGTGGGTGGGTGTAGTGGAGGGAGGCGCGCCGGGATCTGATTCAGGCAAACCTGAATATCGGGAAGCATGGCGACGCGGGCCTCCACGGAACTGACCGCAGCAGAGAGAGCCCTAAAATCGCCTCTGAGTCCACTCACCGCCCCCTCAAGAGCACGAAGGCTCTGAACCAGAGTGTCAGGGGGTGGTGGAGCGGAGGGACGAACAGGTCTAGGCTATGAAGGTCGGGGCTGTCTGATACGGGTAGTATAAGTAATCGGGCCAGCAGGTAGGTGTGGAAAAGGTGCTGTGCTCACTAGTGGATGCCCAGCCTCAGTGCGAGGCTAGGACGCAGGCTGGGACGAGGAAGCAGCAGCAGTAGTGGTGGAAGACAAAATCGGCAACGAGGCAGCAAGAGAGGTCGGTGACACAGAAGCAGGGACAGACGTCACGACACTCTCGGATAGGACAGCTACGGTGGAGACAGAAGGGTCGACCACTTAGGAGGAAGTGTAAGGACCAAAAGGTGACACCCCAGCGGACATCAAACCGGACAGGGTCTCCACGACGGCAGCGAAGGAAGGCTCGCCGCTCTCTAGTATGGTTGGTGGACGCTCGGGAAGAAGTGAGGAAATAGGCTCAACCGAGATAGGCACAGCAGTGGTGGGAGTGGTGGCGGACGTGGTGGACGGCTCAGCAAGGGTACTCCCGACACTGGCAGAAGTGGGGACAGAAGTACCGGGAGGTGCAGAAAGTGCAGTCTCGGGCTGAGGGATCACGGGGTCAGTAGGGGGTGTAGGGGGTGCATGGGGTGCCTACTCAGTCCCCACGGCAGCTGGGATGAGGAGATTCATCGCTGGGATCCAATCCTCGTGGTCCGACCCTATATGTGTCCGAGCTAGGCTCGGGAGGATCATGTAATCGGCACTAAAGGACCGTGCAACCACACCCAGTGCTGCTGGCCATGGGGACAAAGCATCTTCATCCGGGCCATGACGTCTATCGAGAGTGCAGTGGGGCCCAGGGCTCGTCTAAGGTCAGCAGGTAGGTCCACGCCGGTCATCAGGGCTAGCAAAGTAATCAGACCGCCGTAGCAAATAGGTGAGCAAGCGCCCACCGAAATGATGATGCGGTCTAAGAACCAGCTAGCAATATCAATCTATACGACAGGGACCAGGTCATCGCTATCCCTATCGAGAACTCTGGGGCGAGTCATCGCGTAGAGCATGAAGAGCTCAGGCGTAGACATCGTCCCAGGCTCGTACCTCACCAAGAAAGTGGTCGCCATGTGGCGCTGGGCTATGCGGAGGCAGGAGTGTAGGATGGCTGAGGCCTTGGCTCTACTAGGGTCAAAGCCATGGTGGAAGCCCGTGATACGTGTCCAGAACGTGGAAGTGTCAAACGACGGCGGTGTGATATGAGTGGGTGCGTAGGCTCGGTCGGGGACGGGGACATCGGGCCACTGGAAGAACACAAGAAGGCGAGGGTGACCTCGCACTCTCGATCCATAAGGCGGAATGTGCATCCTCCAGGGGTCCGGGCTATCGAGCTACGTACCTCAAGTGTCGGACGGACGTAGGTGTCCGCCGACACTGACAAAAAGTCGCGCCAACCCACGTTGTCGTACAACGTGAGCATCCCCTCAAGCAACCCTAGGCGATCAAGGTCTGCTAAATGTGCAAACCTAGAGGGCACTATAGATCGCTGGGCGATACGCTCAAATCAGACGTGCTGTGCGTCGTCTCTGAACGTGATCCCCAGCGGCCTGACAACGGGAGCCGGTGGTGGGATAGGATCGGCGGGGATGGGCTGTGCGTGGATGGGATCGGCGGGAAGCGGCTGTGTGGGGGGTGGTGGACTAGGTGGAGGGGAGTCCTCCCTAGCGTGAGAGGGACCGGCATCATCGGTCCTCTTTCGATTAGAAGAGGCTCCCCGCGTGCGTGGCCTAGTGCGGGGTGGCATGTGTGCCGCGAGTGCTCACCCAACAAAAATGTAATGCTGCATGCTCAATAAAAGGAGCGAGTGTACCTGAACACACCGCGAGAGCAAATCAGCAAGTGCATGCGAAGAGCGCTGCCTCTGTGAAGCCAAAAGTGCGTCCTGAAGCTCCCCTAAGCTCCCCCAAGATAGCCTGCAAATCAAACAATGATATCAGTGAATAATATTCGAAATGCATGGGGGAGACGGGGTATAATAGATAGATAAACAAATTAATTTGGGTTAGGGGCTCAATGGGCATACAGATCGTCAAAAATGGGGAGAAAAAGGAGTTTTGCGCTAAATAGGGGATCGCCGGAGGTCGGCCGGTGGTGGGGGGTGTCACCGGAGGTCGGGGCGTCGGCGGTCGGACGATCGCCGGTAGTGGTCGGGCGATCGGGCTGGCGGTGAGGTGATTCGGGCGAAGGTGGGTGCTGTCGCGGGTGAGGGGAGGTGAAAAGGCTCGGGGCTCGGGCGAAATGGGGGATTAATCACGTTGACGTTCGCGCCGAGCCCGCAGCGGCTTATATAGGTGCAAATACGACTCGGCCGAGTGACGATGTTGCTCGGCCGAGCGACGTATCGATAAAAAAAATTTAAATTTCTCCCCGACACTTACGACTCAGTCGAGTGGCTTCTGTTCACTCGGCCGAAGGGAGAAAACTCCTTCGGCCGAGTGACACAAGCTACTCGGCAATATTCAGGCTAGGAGGGTATCCGTTTCCCTCGGCCGAGTGACTAAACGTACTCGGCCGAGTGACAGTTAATACGAAATGCACAAAAAACACAGAGAGTTGGATTCGACAGACTTCCCTTGTTGGTGCACCACTCGGCCGAATGGGGTCCTTTGCTCGGCCGAGTCGCATATGATACTCGGCCAAGTGGCATGCTGTTTTCTGCTTCGGGGCTCCGTTTTCGCTCTACTCTCTGTTTTTCTTCCTTCAGTTGGTTTCTTCCTCCTCCCAAGGCATGAGCGCATTCCTGGAGCGCTCTTCCTTGCCCCTATATTCCTCCATGTGAGAGATCTCCTTTTCTCCTCTCCTGTCATAGAAATTAAGACCAGTTGTCACGGTTTTTATGGGCAAAAGACTCAAAACACTAATAAAATCTAAAAATAAAAATAAAAACCAAGTAAAAATAATGCAAAAACCATCGGGTTGCCTCCCGATAAGCGCTCGTTTAAGGTCTTGAGCTCGACCCCTTTGGATTTTCAATTAATGCTTGATGTTGGGTGCATATGAGATGCACCCGTCGAACTTGCCGGGAAGACCGCTCGGATTTGGATCTTGGTGGTGTGTGGCCTTCCTCAGCGCCCCTTCATCACGAGCAATGTTGGGGGATGGCTCCGCCAAGCTTGAGCTTATTCCGGTCCTTGGCTTTGCCGGTGACACCGATCTTCGAGTCGGTGGAGCTTTCTTCGGATTCTTCAATGTCGAGAGCTTGCAAAGCTCCCGTATTCTCGCGACATCAGCGTCGCCATCATCATTCGCCGTGGAGCTATCAGGAGAGTCCTCCATCTTCTCTTCTTCGCTTAAATCTTGGCCTTCTTCAAAGCCGTCATCATGGAGTGCACCGATGGAGTAGGGGATAGCCTCTTCAATGACCTCATCAAGGAGGTCCAAATAATCTAGCTCATCATGATACGGCATGTGCTTCATAGCCTTTGGTATATGGAGCTCGACTTCAATGTTGACGACATTCAAGGTAAGAGTCCCTTCCTTCACATCGACGATTACACCGACGGTGGCGAGGAATGGGCGTCCAAGTATGAGCGATGTGTCACCCTCTTCCTTGATGTCCATGATCACAAAATCACAAGGCAAGCATATGCCTCCCGGGACTTGGAGTGGGATATTCTCTGTGATCCCAACCGGCCTTGTAATCCGACCGTCCGCGAGTTGAATCCTCATGTCGGTTGGCTTTAAATCCGTGCCGGTATTCAACTTCCGGAACATGGTGAGAGGCATGAGGCTCACACTAGCGCCCAAATCAACCAATGCTTTTTGTAAAGGGACGCCTCCGAGTGTGCAAGGGATCCGGAAACTCCCGGGATCTTTAAATTTGGCGGGCTCCTTCTCCTTCCTAGTGAACCAAGTTCCTTGTTCCGCGAGCATGATCTTCTCCTTCCTTTTCCTTCCCGTAATCAAGTCCTTTAAGAACTTCGCGTAGGACGGAATTTCCACTATGGCATCAAGGAAAGGGATATTGAGGCTCACCCCTCTTAAGTATTCGAGGAACTTGGCTAGCCTCTTCTCAATCTTGGCTCTAGCTAGCCGTTGAGGGAAAGGTACCGGTGGCATGAATCGGCGCTCATCAATAGGCTCCTCCTCTCTAGACTTTACTCCTTCTTGCGGCTCCTTCTCTTTTTCCACCGCAATTGCCTGCTCGCTCTCTTCTAGAATCTCCACTACGGGTTCCTTAATTTGAGTCATGGGGGGAGTGGTATCCTTCCCACCTCTTGTTGTAACCGCAACAACCGCGTTGATTTGGCCGGTGTTACCCCGTGGATTTGGCTCGGGTTGAGCTGGCAATTGTTGGTTATTTCTATTGAGCAACGCAAGTTGCTCCCCGATTTGAGCGACGACGGTGGTGAGAGAATCTTGCCCCGTCTTCAACGTGGCGTTAATCTTTCTCTGCTCCGCCATAAATTCCTCCATCTTAGCTTCAAAATCCGAATGCGGTTAAGCTTGCGGAGGGTTAGGATTTCTCCACCCTTGATTATACCCGGGTGGCCTATAAGGTCCCACTTGTTGCCTTTGTGGGAAGTTTTGTTGCGGTGGCCCCCTTAGTTGATAATTCGGTTGTGGTGGCAGAGCCCGAGCTTGAGGAGGTTGTTGAGGCGGGGGGTTCAAGGCACCATCATTATTAGCATAAGAAAAACCCGGATGGTTTCTAGCGGCCGGGTTGGCCCAATATCCGGAATTCCCCGCAACATACTGAATTTGCTCCAAAGATCCTTCTCCATACTCTCCTCCTACATACATGGCTTGGATTGGTCTTGCCAATCACTCATATGGTTTGTCGGTGCGGATGTAGTAGGGGCCCCTTGTGGCTCGGTAATGATTTTTCCAACCTCTCCACTACCTTGTGGAGAGAGTCAAATTTGCTAGCAAGCTCCGCCACAGCCTTGGCCTCATAAATACTTGTGGGCTTCAAGGAGGACGAAGAATGTCCTTGCTCATCCCCCCATTGTTGGTTGTTGGAGGCTATCTCCTCTAGCAAGGCCGTAGCTTCATCGAGGGTCTTTAACAAAATGGCTCCGTTGGCGGTAGCATCTATAATCTGTTTTGTGCCCGGTTGGAGTCCATTGTAGAAACTGTGGACAAGCTCCCAATCCTCTATGCTGTGGTGGGGGCATTGATGTTGCAAGTCCTTGAAGCGCTCCCATGCCTCATAGAGAGTCTCCTACGGTCCTTGCTTGAAGGACATGAGAGCACTTCTTATCTTCACCGTTTTGGAGGGCGGGTAAAATTTGTCGACGAAGGCACTCGCCAATTCATCCCAAGTGGTGAAGATTCCTTCAGCTTGCGTCCTCAACCAATATAAGGCCTTGTCCTTGAGTGTGAAGGGGAAGAGACGCAGTCTGATAGCATCTATGGAGACGCTCGGCATTTGGAAGGTGGCACATTTTGATAGGAAGAGCTGGATGTGGTAATGAGGGTTTTCATGGGAGTTCCCACGAAAAGGATCTTATTGCATCAGAACTACCAATCCGGTCTTCAATTCGAAATTTTTGTCGGCCGCCAACTCCGGCATAGCTATGGACGAGGTCGTGGAAGAAGTCTTAGGCCGAAGCCTATCTCTAATGGAAATGATCCTCGCCATTCGTGCCGCCAATTCTTCGGGTGTCTCAGGATTGGTCATACAATTCCCTTCCGTATCGAGTCTTCTCTCCGCTCGGATCCTCCTCAATGTACACTCGATCTCTGGATCGTATAGTATTTCTTCGGGGTTCGCCGTGGATCTCGTGTACATGCAAGGGAGAACAGAGTTTCAAAGAAATAGTTAGCACAAAGGAGTGGTAAAATAAAAATAGATATAATAGAATCAAAAAAAGAAAAATAGCTAGGTAGGTAGAATCAAACACTATTGCCTCCCCGGCAATGGCGCCAAAAACTTGATCGGAGCCCCGAGGGTGCGTGAACACGCAACCGGGGCACGCGACTCGCTAGTCTTACCGCAAGCGCACGGTGTAGCGGCGAGCGGGTATCGAACACGAGGATGTCAAATGACAGTGTCTTCTTCAACTTACCTGGCTATAAGAACAGTCGAGAAATGTTCGCAATAAAGCGGTCACAGTCGTTCAATTGTATAAAAGGAATATCAAATTAATAAAGACACCTAGGGGGTAGGGAATCCCCGCTACAAACCGTATCTCGTCATTGTGATTCGTAGGTTTCACAATTGCTAGACTTGAAATTCAGGTGAACTAGTTGCAACTAAATGTAGAACCAAGCTCACGCTCTCGCGCTATTGTCGGTCTATAGTAAACCTAGGGTAAGGTCCAATCTCTTGCAAACCCTAACCTAGGCAAGCTAGCGTGAAGAACAACATCATCGTCCAATCGTATCTCGAGCCCACTCTCGTGCAAACTTGAGCTACGACCTAGGTTGGGATAGTTTCTACCCGTCCAATCTCTTGCAAACGGGTATTGGTATAGAATTGCAATCGAAAACCCTAGTTTCGGCCCAATCTCTTGCAAACCGATTCCGGAGAAATTCAATTGTACCCCAATTCGAATTTCTAGGGCTTCCTATCGAGTTGGGATCCAATCTCTTGTAAATCCCAATCGGTATGAGTCCCTAGCTATTCGTATTAAATCAATCCCAAACTAACCCTAATCAATTCTAGCAATAATTTCACCAATTCATCACAAATTAGAAATAGGGTTCGTAGGTTTCATCCCTACGCCCTAAGACGATAAAACTACTCACAATTCATAATGAAATTCAATAGAAATTCACAAATAAAATCAATAGAATTCATGGCTATATTCAAAATATCAATAAAAATTGAGTTTTTGATAGAGGGAGAGACAAACCAATGGAGAATCAATAGCATCCAACAAAATAAACCTTTTCTCTCTCCCCTAAAAGCTCAATCTAATCTCCTAAAAGTAATCTAAAAAAAGGCTGCAAAAAGTTTTGAAAAAGATCTCTAAACTAGGTTAAAAACTGGGGTTTACCCCCCAAAATCGCCTAAAAAACTGTGAAGAAAATGCCCCTGCGCAGCCTCAAAATCGCAGTTTACGCTACAGGAAGCGCGTCTCACTCGGCCGAGTGACAAATGTCATTCGGCCGAGTGACAAACCCTGACAAATTCCTGTAACTCCGGACTTTTGGGGGTCAGCTCCTCAGGAGTCACTCGGCCGAGTGACTTTATTTGCTTCGGCCGAGGGGACTTCTTCACTAGGCCGAGTCAGAACTCGGGAGTCGACTGACAAATTACAGTAAGTCTGGACTTTTTGTTGCCATCATCTTGATGCCACTCGGGCGAGTGGAGTCTCCGTGGTTCGGTCGAGTGGACTGGTGACGGTTGGCCGAGTGCACGCTTATACTCTATCGTCTGCGTGTCAGATCTGGTCGGCCGAGCGGGCTTTCGATGGTCGGCCGAGTGACTCCTTCACTCGGCCGAGTGACATGCTCAAAATGCGCAATCTTCGTATTTTTGCTCCCTCGTCGCTCCTACGACGTTCTTTCTTCTTCTACTCCTCTCCAATAGCAAAATTCCCCTCGAAGGAGTCACGGGTGACACTCCAGAGCGGGTGCATCTCAGAATCACTCCAAATCGCTCGAAATCTCCTGAAATTCGACAAAAACAAGAAATCGTGAAAAGCATCGCAATATTGTCGAAAAATCGTGAAAAGCGCGATTCGAGCGAACAAAATGGCATGCAAACATGCAGAAAAAGGTGTAAAATATGGAGTGATCAAGACCCCCGAGCAGCGATCTCCTCTCCACAGCCGCGTGCACGCCCGTGATCACTGTTGAGATCTGTCTGCAGCCTCCCCGCGACGTTATCTCGCTGTTTTGCCTCCATCACTCGCTGTTTTTGCCGTCGGACTGATTGTGCTTGCTGCCCGCACTTCGTTCGCTGCTCGGACGAGTCTCACTACGCTACCCGTAGCCGAGACGTCGTAGGCGACACAGATCTTCTACCGTTCAGACGCTACGCCCATCCTACATCGAACACCAGAGAGGTTGGTCCCCCGAACTCATAGCAAACCCATACCGTAGCAAAACTGAACCCTAACTAAAATCGGACAACTATAACTAAATTTACTTTTTTGCACCAGTAAAACGATGTCACTGTAGAAATCGACCGTCGGACAACTTTTCTGTGCATATAGGGTAGTGGTCGATTTAGGCTGAACGAAACACCAAAACGTGACGTTGACGAATAGGATAGCCCCGATAACCTAGAAACGAACCCTAATAGGACTTGATGAAAATCGCGACCTGACACCGTCGCCGTGACACTGTTTCAGACGGACTACCGCGGACGAGACGCCTGGACGAGACGCCCCGGACGGACGACACTCTCGCCACCGCAGGCAAGTGTACTCACTTGCGCTTCTGACCGTGCATTGGTCTTAAACTGCTAGAACTATTAGACTGTGAACAAATAGAACCGGACGTGAAATGATAGCGTCCGGGACGCCCTGACGGCTTAGACTTGACGACGAAGTCTAAGCGTAATAACTACTTTTTGACACCGTAGGGTTATCTTATGTGTGCGTGCGTGTGGACCCCCTAGAAGAACTATCCATGTCGTGTCACGTCGTGTCTTGTTTTGCATAGCCTGTGGGAAAAAGGGCATCTCTGAGTGATCCATTGTACGGATACACAGCCTGCGGGAAATAGGGCACTCTCTGAGTGATCCCTTGTACAGATACACAGCCTGCAGGCAATTGGGCACTCTCCGAGTGATCCCTTGTACTGATACACAGCCTGCAGGCAATAGGGCACTCTCTGAGTGATCCCTTGTACGGATACACAGACTACGGGCAATAGGGCACTCTCCGAGTGATCCCTTGTACGGACTTGTCTCTGCCTGATTCGATCGAGCGGCCTCTCTCTCTCTGACGAGCCAAAAAGGGGGGCCATTCTCTGCCTGATTCGATCGATCGAGCGGCTGTCATGCCTCGCTTCCCAAGTACGAAAGGTGAGACGTGAAGAGGTCAGCTCAGACTTGAAGCTATGAAGCTTTAGTCTGATAAGCATCTGTGTGTTCATCTATTCGCAGATTCTTGGATTGCAATGAAACAACAACAATAATAATTAGAACGCATGCAATAATTAACCAACATTCCAGCAACATCCAATCTTCATTCGAAAACATTCAGAGATAAGTCATAAAAGAAAATACAAGAGTCTGAAATGATAGGCCCCAAGCATGGCCAAAACTAAAATATAGATAAGGTGCTATGCATCGAACAACCTAACAACAGCTACTAGGAAACAAACAGCAACTAAGAAATATCCTCCAGCTGAGACTAGGATTGATCTCCGGTATCCTCAAACTGAACATCAGCAGAAGCCTCAAGCTCGACGTCAGCAAACTGGTCGTCCTCAGCAACAACCTCAGACTCAAATCTTAACATGCGATACCCAAAGAGAAAAGGGTGCATGTTAGCAAAAATCTCCAAAAGTAAAAGGAGAGATTTTTGTGCAAGGAAACATAAAAGTAATGAATGCAATGAGCAGTTTAAAATATGATGACATGACATAATATTTAATGAATGCAGCAATTAAAATGAACATGATAGTTATCATTGCATGTCACGTCGTAGCAAAAAGCTACCAAACAGTATTTCACGATTTCACGAAAAGCATGCATGTCACGTTATGCACAGGGTTTACGCCTTTCAGCTGAAGTTGCTGAATCGGGCACACTTCTATGCTGAGTGATCGCTTAACCCTACCCCTCCACGTGTGTCTAAACTGGTGCTCAGCTTCTGGATCACGAGCCAAGAAGTGTTATTTGGCATAGGGTTGACCTAGTGTCACGCCCCGCTTCCCAAAACGACGGAAGCGAAACGTGACTAAGGCCCGCTTAGGCCAGAGCTGTGAAGCTCGGAACCAATAAGCGTCTGTAAGGGGTACCATTTAAAATTTTCAGGTTCTTGCATTTATAAAATCCGGAACAACAAAATTACAGAAGAAAAAGGTTGCATTCATTTATATGGAGAGTAATATCCAGCGAGTACAAAGTCTAAAAAGAGAAGCCTAAGCATGGCAACAAACTACCGAAAGAGCGAACTGAAAGTAGTAACCTCTGAAAGGCGACGACTGAAAAGACCCATAGGTCTGGTCCTCATCAGGCACATACTCTGGGTCGACGTCCTCGGGCTCCACATACTCCGGTAAGTCTGACTCGTCCACGTACTCTGGCTCAACACCTGACGTACATCACCCAAGAGAAAAGGAACTGTACGTCAGGTAAAGTCTACAAGGAGGGTTAGACTTTACTGCAAGTGTACAAAAATTTAAAGCACTGTTTTACTGGTTGATTAACATGCTGGGGTTATAACATGGCTGCTATAGAAAGTAAAACAGAACAGGAAAAGTAAACACGACAAGCAGTAGCCGTAGCGTGTGCTACCGACTACGTGACTAACCTAAACGGGTCAAGACAAGACGAGATAAGACACGACAAGACAGGACAAGACAAGACACGTGTGACTCGAAGGGTTCACGCCTTACGGTTCGAGGGGGATCAGACCCTCTTCCCGTGCGCACGCTTAACCCTACCCCAACCCAAGTGCACAAGACAAGTCCATACAAGGGATCACTCACTCTAGCTTGGTGAGTGTCCTATTGCGCGCAGGCTGTGTATCAGTACAAGGGATCACCCACTCACTGGTGAGTGCCCTATTGCCCGCAGGCTGTGTATCAGTACAAGGGATCACCCACTCACTGGTGAGTGCCCTATTGCCCGCAGGCTGTGTATCAGTACAAGGGATCACCCACTCACTGGTGAGTGCCCTATTGCCCGCAGGCTGTGTATCAGTACAAGGGATCACCCACTCACTGGTGAGTACCCTATTGCCCGCAGGCTGTGCAAAACAAGACGCGACATGACAAGACATGGATGGTTCTTCTAGGGGGTCCACACGCACGCACACACAAGAAAACCCTAAGGTGTCAAAAGTTGTTGTTGTGCTTAGACTTCATCGTCAAGTCTAAGCTGTCAAGGGGTGTCCCGGACGCTATCATTTCACGTCCGATTCTCTTTGTTCACATTTTAACAGTTCTACGAGTCTATGTCCTAAACATGGCCGGAAGTACAAGTGAGTACACTTGCCTGCGGTGGCGAGTGCATCGTCCGTCCGGAGCGTCCCGTCCAAGCGTCTCGTCTACGGTAGTCCGTCTGAAACAGGGTCATGGCGACGGTGTCAGGTCGCATTTTCAACAAATCCTATTAGGGTTTGTTTCTAAAATGACAGGACTACCCTATCAGTCAAAAAGTCACGTTTTGATGTTTTTGTTCAGTCTAGATCGACGTCCACCCTATGTGCACAGAAAAATAGTCCGTTCGTCGATCTTTCCTACGGTGGTAACGTTTTACAGATGCTGAAAATAAATTTAGTTCAAGTTGTCCAATTTTAGTTTAGGGTTTGATTGAACTACGGTGGGGGTTCGCTACGAGTTAGGGGAAACCAACCTCGTGATGTCGCCCAACAAGCAGAAGTCGGGTCTGAACGGTGAAACGTCGGTGTCATCTGGAACTCCTCAGCCTTGGGTAGTGTAGCGAGGTACCTCGGAAGAGTGGGATAGTAGCACGAAATTAGCGAGCTAACAACGATCCTCCTCCCGTTGTGAGTAGCGCAACGGATCTTCACGATAACAGTGACGTCGGCTAAAAGTACGTGCGTGCGGCAACACACGTGAACTCCGAGAGTCCAAGGGGCTGTCGGTAGATGAAGTAGGACCAGAGGAAGATGCTCAGCCCGGTGGGTGGCCGACGACATGAGCGTACGGCTGTGGGTGGCCGTGAGAAGCCGGAGATGACAGATTTGTGCAGCGTCCGTTGTCGCGCGTCTCAGAAGAATTCCAGCGATGAATAGCAGAAACAGGAAGTTACAGAAGGTAAAGGACTTCAATACGAAGCCATCGGCAGTGGAGTTGTCACCAGGGGTGGTCGGAGGTGGGCGTGAGCCGATGTTGAAGTTCAGCTTCCAGATCTGTGAAAAACAACCGATACGGCATGTTTCGACGAGGATTCCCAGAGCTACAGGTGGGCTATGAGCGTGAGGAAAGTTGCAGAGCGGAGAGGGGTCAAAGGGGACCAAAGTGGCAGTGGTGGTCATCGGCGTCGGTCGGTGGCTGTCCGTGAACAGTAACTCCGGTGGCCAGATCTATCAAAAACATCGACTGGGCTTGGTTTCGATGGATTTTCCCGGAGCTACAGGTGAGAGATGAGTGTAAGGGAAATTGTAGTTGGTAGAGGAGTTCGATAGGAGTCCAACAGCGGTAGGATGGTCGTCGTAGGTGGCCGGATGGCCGGTGGGCGCGAGTTTTCCTGGCGGTGGCCCAGATCTGTAAAACTGTCATTTGGGTTGTGTTTGAAAATGTTTTGAGGGAGATAGAGATGAGGGAAGAGGGTAAAGGGAGTTGGAGATGACCGGGGGGTCAGAGAGTAGTTGAATGGGGGTGGTGGTCGTCGGATGGGGTGGCCGGAGCGGCGGTGGCGGCCGTTTTTCCGGTGATGGGTTCAGCTTCAGAAATTTCAGACTGGGCTTGTTTCTTTGGGTTTTTCGAGGGCTTGGAGAGGTGGAGATGGAGGAGGAGGAGGAGGAGAAGGTGGTTGCTGGAGTTGGGGGGCTGGGGCGGCCTTGGGTGGCTGGAGGAAGAAGCAAGAGGCGGCCAACTAGGGTTTGCGTAAGCAAGATCTGATTCGACCTGGTGTTGGTTTCATTTGAAGGGGTGATTTGCTATAGGCCTTTAAGATATTGGTTTAATGAGAGAGAGGGATAGGGATATGGAGAGTGGAGTTAGGGGAAAAGGAAAGTGCCAATAGTAGCTGATATCATATCTCCTCATACGTTGGAGAGAAATGTGGGATTTGATTAAGATTCCAATTAAGTTTGAATTTGAAAAAGTCAAAGGCTAATTAAGGAAGGAAAATTGATTAGGGGATATCTTCCACTACGGGCATCGAAAAAATAATCTGAAAATACCGGGACGATCATGCAGACGAGAAGTACGGGGCTACGAGGTCCAATCGCGTGTTACACCTACCAAAAATTATCGTAAAATCGGGAACCGAGTGTTGAGGCCAAAAGACCAAAACGCCCTTCCATTCAAAGCTGTTTTACGAGAAAACGAGCCGTGAAATAACGTTCCCAAAAATTACTATAAAATTCTACACTTCCATACGGTCACAACGGCATATCACATCTATATACCAAAACCAAGAAAAAGCCAAATAAAATACGTGCACAAAAAAGTACGTGCACGTAGAAAATACGAACGGTCGGAAAGCGGCCGTTACATTCTACCCACCTTAGAAATGATTCCGTCCTTGGAATCACTTATAATAATAATAATAATATCTATAAACACTTAAGCCTATAACTCCCATCTTCCACACAATGATCTCTAATCCTATAACTTCAACATCGTTCCTCAAATAATCCATCATAACTCGTCTTTTCACTGGATAATGCCCCGACTAAACTCACATCCTAACACTTAATTATAGACCCATCACTGTTGTTCAAATTTCCAACCCCAAGCTCTCATAAAAGAATAATAATCATCTTCTCATACCATACCACTCCACTAAACATCCTCGCTCAATAACATCTTTAAATTTCTAAATCTCTTCCCAATATTAATCAATCGCTAAAAAGATGTTCTAGTCAATCACCAATCCAAGACAAAAACTTTGTCTATCTTATAACACCTTTCACAAATCAACAATCGCCGTGTCCTCAATACATTCCTTGTCCTATCTTCCCATAAATTTATCCGCCAAATAATTGAACTATCAAAATCACATCTTATCCTACTCAATATAACTAATCCCAACCAATATTAAGTCTGACTACCTAACCATCCATTTATCTCAACACGGCGTGTTATTCCCAATGTCTTCTCACGTCAACTTAACAATCAAGTCTTGATGCTTTACATGCTCTACTCATTCTCATGATCACCCTAACACATACTATACTCCGTAGCTACTCCTATCTACTACTCGTCTAAGTCTCAAGTCTGATAAGTTATCATCTCCCCGCATATAATTTCATCCGACCAGAATTCTCCATTGAGTCCGTCACACATCGGTATTATAAATAAGTCTTTGACATCTCATTCTTTTCATCCAAAGAAATCTAATCCAATATCCTTGTGTTCCAAAATCAATTAATCATTGCTATAATAAATCTCATCTCACCCTGAGCCTACCCACAAACAAAATCCTATAACAATAATAGCTAGTCCCAATAATATAACAACAATAAACATAACATTTCTAAGTGAGAAAGAAGAAAAGAGAAAGGAAAACTTAAGGCCAATGACATATTTTAAAACATTTGGAAAAACGTGTGGAGTTGTGGTAATGGATGAGTGAGGATAAGTGATTTGTGATCTTGTGAGCTAGTTTCAAAAAAACTTTAAAGATTTGGTTTAAAAGCAAACAAAAGTTTTGATACAATCACATGCTGCCAAGATAAACTGTTCAATAGTACGAAAGACTAAGTCTAAGGAATTGCCTGCTATGACGCTATTCACACCTATATGAAAACTATCATTCAGACAACTCATACCTATATCACGGATAATGTCACGACCCGCTTCCCTAAAATGGAGGCGAGACGTGAAAAGGTCCGCACGAGAGTGGAGCTGTGAAGCCCCAAACCCGATAAGCGTCAATAAAACATAAGCAGGTCCCTGTAACCACAACGGAACAACAATAATAACACAAGGAGAGACTGAAATAAAATCTCACATCTCATAAATTGTCCAACATGAAAATAAGTCCAACATCCAGAAAAGCCACCAGGCTAAAAGAAAGAGTCTAAAGGCCCAGAACAAGGCCAACAAAAGCAACGACATAACAAAGTATAGGTGCTATGCACCGATAACAAAACAACTGACTAAACAAAAGTAAAACACAACGAAGACACTAGGACTGGTCCCCAGTGTCCACGTACTCCCCGTCAAACACAAGCTCGGGCTCGGCGTCAGTAAACACCTCGTCCTCAACAAGGTACTCAGGCTCAGGATCTAACATGTGTCACCCAAAAGAGTAAAGGGGCACATGTCAGCAAGTCTAAAAGACTTGGGCAAGGAAACTAAAAGTAAGGCAACTAGCAACCTAGCAGTTATAGTATGCATGACATGGCAGTTTTAACATGAGTGCACAATCAAGACATGGCAAGACAATTTGTACAAGGGAACAATCACCGGGACAAGACAAGAGTAGCCAAGCTACTATCAATCTCAATCAATTCACTATTCACGTTGTTTGTAGATGTTTACGCCTTACAGCTGAATGGTCTCACATTCACGCTGATTGGCCGCTTAACAACTACCCCAAACCCAGAGTTTACGCCTTACCACTGCAGTTGCTGATCGGGCAGACTCCCAGTTGATTGGCCGCTTAACTCTTACCCCCAATACCCACACGTAATGGAGCCAGGGTCCCCGCACATGAGCTCAGAAAGTGAGCCGGGGTTGCCCCGCACATGAGCTCGCATTCTTAAACATTTGGCGTAGGGGTGCACCTAGCCGAAAACAAGCAATTCGGGCATTGGCTATCAACCAACACATGGCCCGCTTCTGGAACACGAGCTAGGAACACAAGCATTTGTAGCGAAGCTACGCAATCACAGAAGCACTTAAAGTATGCAATGACATGACAATTAATTCGCGTACCGTTAATGGAAAGTAAACATGACATGGTAATTGTGCAACATGATATATGTCGGAACTAGCTTCGTTGTCAAGCTAGTTCCCCAATTTGCGCCTAGGCGAGTATCATTTCGTCGCCTAGCCTCTTTTACGCCTACAACAAGCAAATGGCCTAAAACATGGCCTAAACCCTAAGTGGCAAGTTTCACTTGCCTAGCACCGGGGATGACGATCACGAAGGTTCGTCTCGCGGATGCTAATCTACGGGGAAAATCGCTGTTAAGGGGAAACAATCATCAAACCACATGAAATTTCATTAGGGTTTCATAAAAATACAAATAGGTTATAAAAACGTCAAGAGATCGATTTCTTACCGAAAGGAGGCGGAAGAAACACTCCGGAGAACCCTAGGACCAGATCTGGAAACAAATGGAGAAGTTTGGAGAGTTAGGGTTTTTGGGGGATTTTTGGGGATTTGATGAGATTTTGGGGAAGATGAGAGGTAGAATGAGTTGATGGAGGGTTTAGATGATGGGTTTAGGGTTTGGAATGAAGGAATAGGGCTTGGAGGAAGATGAGGGCTCAATGGGGGAGATTTTAGGGTTTTGGGTCGAGTGGAGGAAGAAGAAAACGTTTGGGAGGGGTATAAATAGGTTGGGCTGGCGGCTGCCCAGAAATTAGGGTTTTAACACAGATTAGTCGGTCAAAGAGCAACCACTGACCGACTAGTTTGGCAACTAGTCGGTCGGTCGACTAACGCAGACCGACTAAGTGCAAACAGTAACTTCTGAACGAAAATAGGATTTAGAATTAGTCGGTCCATGAACAAATACTGACCGACTAGTTTAGCTTCTAGTCGGTCGATGAACGTTCTTAGACTGACTAAGAGTAAACAGTAACTGATACTAAAATTTAGATGATGTGTTAGTCGGTTAAAGAAGCATTGCCGACCGACTAGTTTGCAACCTAGTCGGTCAACCAACGTTCTTAGACCGACTAACGATAAACAGTAACTCCTGAGAAATTTAGAAAGCCAACTAGTCGGTCCAAAAAGGATTGCCGACCGACTGGATCGCCATCTAGTCGGTCGGTGCCCCTTCTTATACCGGCTAATGAGCACCAAAAGTTCCGATACGGAGCGCGGGGCCCCGGGATCGATTCCTAAGACTCCTAGGCTTGATCTAATAGTAAGATACGACCGTTATGAAGTCCGTCACGAATGACATACTTCGAAATCGACAATCCTAAGGAAGTAACGAGAAAATACGACGAATCGATCGAAAATGAAAGCTACGGAGACGAAAACCACACATGAGGAGAAAATCCACCAAAACATATATTATATTATAATAAATCCAGATACATGAAAAGCAGTCGTTACATCCTCCCCAACTTAAGAAAATTCCGTCCTCGGAATTTCCGAATACTCACGTGTCCGGAAACAAAAGTGGGAAACGCTCTCGCATCTCATCCTCATTCTCCCATGTAGACTCTCCAGGTGAGCCGTGTCGCCACATCACCCTCACAAGATTGACAATCTTGTTCCGAAGCGATTTCTGACGCCTGTCCAGAATCTGCATTGGATGCTGGTCATACGTCATATCGGGGCGAACGGTAATCTCTGAAAAATCCACAGCATGAGATGGATCGCTAATGTATCGACGAAGCTGCGACACATGGAAAACATTGTGAACTCCTTCCAAAGATGGCGGCAAGGCCAAGCGATACGCTACCTCGCCAACCCTCTCCAAAATGTCAAACGGTCCAATGTATCGCGGGCTCAACTTCCCTCGCTTCCCAAAACGAATCACACCACGATTCGGGGAAATCTTCAAGAACACATGGTTTCCCGGCTGAAATTCCAAAGGACGACGTTTAGCATCCGCCCAATGCTTAAAACGGTCCTGAGCAATTCTCAACCTCTCCCGAATATTCCTGACGATATCCACGGCCTCCACAATCATCTCAGGTCCCAACAGCTCCCGATCACCAACGTCATCCCAACTCAATGGCGATCGACATTTCCTCCCATAAAGAGCGGCGAAAGGCGCCATGCCAATACTCGCCTGGAAGCTGTTGTTGTAAGAGAACTCCACCAAATGCAGATGGTCCTCCCACGAACCCTTGAAATCCAACATGCACGCCCTCAGCATGTCTTCCAGAATCTGAATCGTCCTCTCGGACTGGCCATCCGTCTGCGGATGGTACGCCGTGCTGAAACTCAGACGCGTACCCAAGCTCTTCTGCAAACTCTGCCAGAACTGAGATGTGAACCTCGTGTCTCTGTCCGACACGATACTCACGGGGACTCCATGAAGTCGCACAACCTCCTGCACGATTCACATTACATCACTATCCAAACTAGGAAAAGGAAATAAAACGGAGAGTAAAAGAATTTTACCTCCATATATCTCCTTGCTAGCGCCTCAGTGGACTGTCCCACTCGGAACGGAATAAAGTGCGCGAATTTGGTCAATCGATCTACGATCACCCAAATCGCGTCATTCTGCTTCGGACTCCGAGGTAGTCCAGTCACGAAATCCATAGTGATGTGTTGCCATTTCCACTCCGGAATCAGAAGCGGTTGTAGCAACCCGGCTGTACGCTGATGCTCCGCCTTCACTTGCTGGCAAACCAAACACTTGGCTACACTCCGAGCCACACTCCTCTTCATACCATGCCACCAATAATTCAGACGAAGATCCTGGTACATCTTGGTGCCACCAGGATGCACAGAATACGGCGAACTGTGTGCCTCCACCATCAGCTCCTCTCTGATATCCCCAGCCGGCACACACAACCTGGCTCCGAACCTCAACGAGCCATCCTCATGAATCAAAAATTCAGCCCGCAGACCAGCTTCCACCTGCTCCCGAATCTTCACCAGCTTCAGATCCTCAGCCTGGCCAGCCTTAATCCGATCCACGATCGTCGACTGTACCTGCATGTACATCAACGACGAAGCCTCCCCAGGAAGAACAATCTCCACACCAGACCCGCAAAAAATCCTGCTGCAATCTCCACTGCGAAGTCAAAATCATCACCACTGGAAGCCTACTCAAAGTATCTGGAACCACATTCACCTTGCCAGGGTGAAACTGCAAATCAATATCATAATCCGCCATAAGCTCCAACCATCGACGCTGTCGCATGTTGAGCTCCTTCTGAGTGAAAATGTACTTCAAGCTTTTGTGATCGGTGAAAATCTTCACTTTCTCACTCAGCAGGAAGTGCCTCCAAATCTTAAGAGCAAACACAACAGCAGCCAACTCCAAATCATGCGTCGGGTAATTCTTCTCATGAACCTTAAGCTGACGAGACGCATACGCCACAACATGCCCATGCTGATGCAACACACAACCGAGACCCTTGCCAGAAGCATCACAAAAGATCTCAAATCCACCGCTGCGATCAGGCACAACCAGAATAGGGGCAGTCGTCAACCTCTCCTTCAGAATACCAAAAGCACCCTCACAATCACCCGACCAAACAAAAGCAACATCCTTCCGCGTCAACCTGGTCATCGGCTCAGCAATACGAGAAAAGTCCTTAATGAATCATCGATAGTAACCAGCAAGTCCAAGGAAACTCCGAATCTCCGACGCCGACGACGGAACAGGCCACTCCCTGATGGCCCTAATCTTCTCGGGATCCACTGAAATACCATCTCCAGTCACCACATGCCCAAGAAAAGCAACTCTATCCAGCCAAAACTCGCACTTCGAAAACTTAGCATACAACCGATGCTTCCTCAAAATCTCCAATACCATCCTCAAGTGCGAGGCATGCTCTTCCTCTGACTTCAAGTAGATCAGAATGTCGTCAATAAAGATAACGACAAACTTATCCAAAAAGTCGTAGAAAATCAGGTTCATCAGATTCATGAAAACTGCGGGCGCGTTAGTTACACCGAAAGGCATAACCACAAACTCATAGTGTCCATACTTCGTCCTGAACGCTGTCTTCGGAACATCATCCTTCTTCACCTTCAAATGATGGTAACCACTCCTCAAATCCAACTTAGAAAACACCCTCGAACCTCCAAGCTGATCAAAAATATCATCGATGCGAGGCAACGTGTATTTATTCTTAATGGTCACCGCATTCAACTCCCGATAGTCCACGCACATGCGACGCGAACCAGCCTTCTTCTTCACCAGCAACACCGGTGCTCCCCACAGAGACACGCTAGGATTAATATAACCCTTCTGCAAAAGCTCATCCAACTGCTTCTGCAACTCCTCTAACTCAGCGGGTGCCATACGATACGACGCCTTCGAAATCGGCTACGCACCTGGAACAAGATCAATAGAAAATTCCAAAGCCAGATCAGGCGGCAAACCAGACATCTCCTCGGGGAAGACGTCGCCAAAATCTCGCACCACAGCTGGCCACTCCAACTCCATCTGCATAGCCACAGCCTCCACCGGCCTGGCCCGGAATCTGACAGGACCAAGCGAACTGCTACCACGACTGAACTCAAATACTGGATGTCCGGGAATCTCGAACACCACCTTCTTCCTCCTGCAGTCAATCGTAGCATAGAAGCTCGCAAGCCAGTCCATCCCAAGAACCACATCATAGTTGATGATGTCGTGGACAATGAAATCAACGAAAAGCTCATGTCCACATACCACCAACGAGCAAGAATTGCAACCACGATGCACCGAGACCACGCCATTTCCTGTAACGATATTCCAACTCTTGGGAAGAGGGGACGTCGACAAGGAATGCCTCTCCACGAAGCTCCGAGAAATAATGCACATCGATGCACCGGAGTCAAAGAGGACCCGTGCAGGAAATGTGCAAACCAAAACCACACCTAACAATCAATTAACAATCAAACCCTAGTCTAGCAAACAACCATGTTCAAGCAAACAACACAATCGAACAATCAAAACCAACTAGGGAAGTAATAGCTGGATTGAGGATTACCTGCGATAACCTCATCCACAGCCTCGCTCTCCGCAGCGGTCATCAGAAAAGCCTGCCTCCTCGGCGGAACAGCCTACCGAAAAGCCTGCCCCTGTGGAACAAGAGCTGCTCCACGTCCAGCAGGAACAGACGCTCGCTGCTGCAACGGCTGTGCTGCAACAGGTGCCCTCCGCAGCTGATTCGCATGCCGACAATCCTTCGCGACATGGGAAGCATCACCACAAACCAGACACTGGCCCAAAAACTTCCGACACTGATCCTTGATGTGGCCAGGCTTGCCGCAGAAATGGCAAGTCTTCAGAATAGGCCCTCCTGGCCTCTTAAACTGAGCAGACTGATTAGGCCTGAATCCAGGTCTAACCATAGCTCTCGCCTGTTCCACAGGCCTCTTCCCAGCACCAACAATAGACCCCCTCCTCTGGTTCACGAGCAGCTCCTGCCTCTTGGCTGCTACTAGAACCTTCTGATAAGACTCCCGGTCAGAAGAGGTCACAAAACTCTGGAGCTCCGAAGCAAGTCCCTGCAGGAACCTCTGAGCTCTCTCCTCAGCGTCCTGCACCATCTTTGGCGCAAACCGACTCAGCCTCATGAACTCTTGGTGATATAGGTCCACCGACGAGCTCCCCTGCTTCAAATCGATAAAACGCTGCAGCATCTCTTCCCTGGCAGCTTTCGGGAAGAACTCACCCTCAAATCTGGCCTTGAAGGTAGCCCAAGCTATCGGCTCCACCAACATCTTCTCTTCAGCATCCCACCAATTCCTGGCGTTATCCTTGAGTTGCCTCTTCGCCAAATCAACCCATCCAGCCGGGGTGATCTTGGCCATCTTCAGATTGTCCTCGATGTTCCGAATCCACTCATCGGCAGCCAGAGGACCCTCAGAACCATCAAAATATGCGGGACCCAGCTCCCGAAATTGCTTCGCTCCCGGCTCAGAGCGAGGGGCATCCGGAAGAGCCCGGGCAGCTCGAGCAAGTGGAGCATTCTGGACTTGCAGAAGCACGCCCTGCTGCACTTGCATCATCTGGAGCATCATCCGCATCATCTCACCGTTGGTGGGTTCCCGCTCAGGCTCCTCATCATGAGGGATCACACCACTACCCCCACCACGGGTGAAACGTCTTCCTGCCATCTAGTGACACAGAAAGCGAATCAGATTAGACTCATAGCTTATGACATCGGACGTCGAACTTAGTTTATTGGACATCCTAATATTACTATCGCTCTTCCGATAATCGCAGTTACAGAAGGACCTGCATGGGCCACCAACAAAACTTGTCACGACCCGCTTCCCTAAAATGGAGGCGAGACGTGAAAAGGTCCGCACGAGAGTGGAGCTGTGAAGCCCCAAACCCGATAAGCGTCAATAAAACATAAGCAGGTCCCTGTAACCACAACAGAACAACAATAATAACACAAGGAGAGACTGAAATAAAATATCACATCTCATAAATTGTCCAACATGAAAATAAGTCCAACATCCAGAAAAACCACCAGGCTAAAAGAAAGAGTCTAAAGGCCCAGAACAAGGCCAACAAAAGCAACGACATAACAAAGTATAGGTGCTACGCACCGATAACAAAACAACTGACTAAACAAAAGTAAAACACAACGAAGACACTAGGACTGGTCCCTAGTGTCCACGTACTCCCCGTCAAACACAAGCTCGGGCTCGGCGTCAGCAAACACCTCGTCCTCAACAAGGTACTCAGGCTCAGGATCTAACATGTGTCACCCAAAAGAGTAAAGGGGCACATGTCAGCAAGTCTAAAAGACTTGGGCAAGGAAACTAAAAGTAAGGCAACTAGCAACCTAGCAGTTATAGTATGCATGACATGGCAGTTTTAACATGAGTGCACAATCAAGACATGGCAAGACAATTTGTACAAGGGAACAATCACCGGGACAAGACAAGAGTAGCCAAGCTACTATCAATCTCAATCAATTCACTATTCACGTTGTTTGTAGATGTTTACGCCTTACAGCTGAATGGTCTCACATTCACGCTGATTGGCCGCTTAACAACTACCCCAAACCCAGAGTTTACGCCTTACCACTGCAGTTGCTGATCGGGCAGACTCCCAGTTGATTGGCCGCTTAACTCTTACCCCCAATACCCACACGTAATGGAGCCATGGTCCCCGCACATGAGCTCAGCAAGATAGCCGGGGTTGCCCCGCACATGAGCTCGCATTCTTAAACATTTGGCGTAGGGGTGCACCTAGCCGGAAACAAGCAATTCGGGCATTGGCTATCAACCAACACATGGCTCGCTTCTGGAACACGAGCCAGGAACACAAGAATTTGTAGCGAAGCTACGCAATCACAGAAGCACTTAAAGTATGCAATGACATGAAAATTAATTCGCGTACCGTTAATGGAAAGTAAACATGACATGGTAATTGTGCAACATGATATATGTCGGAACTAGCTTCGTTGTCAAGCTAGTTCCCCAATTTGCGCCTAGGCGAGTATCATTTCGTCGCCTAGCCTCTTTTACGCCTACAACAAGCAAATGGCCTAAAACATGGCCTAAACCCTAAGTGGCAAGTTTCACTTGCCTAGCACCGGGGATGATGATCACGAAGGTTCATCTCGCGGATGCTAATCTACGGGGAAAATCGCTGTTAAGGGGAAACAATCATCAAACCACATGAAATTTCATTAGGGTTTCATAAAAATACAAATAGGTTATAAAAACGTCAAGAGATCGATTTCTTACCGAGAGGAGGCGGAAGAAACACTCCGGAGAACCCTAGGACCAGATCTGGAAACAAATGGAGAAGTTTGGAGAGTTAGGGTTTTTGGGGGATTTTGGGGATTTGATGAGATTTTGGGGAAGATGAGAGGTAGAATGAGTTGATGGAGGGTTTAGATGATGGATTTAGGGTTTGGAATGAAGGAATAGGGCTTGGAGGAAGATGGGGGCTCAATGGGGGAGATTTTAGGGTTTTGGGTCGAGTGGAGGAAGAAGAAAACGTTTGGGAGGGGTATAAATAGGTTGGGCTGGCGGCTGCCCAGAAATTAGGGTTTTAACACAGATTAGTCGGTCAAAGAGCAACCACTGACCGACTAGTTTGGCAACTAGTCGGTCGGTCGACCAACGCAGACCGACTAAGTGCAAACAGTAACTTCTGAACGAAAATAGGATTTAGAATTAGTCGGTCCATGAACAAATACTGACCGACTAGTTTAGCTTCTAGTCGGTCGATGAACGTTCTTAGACCGACTAAGAGTAAACAGTAACTGATACTAAAATTTAGATGATGTGTTAGTCGGTTAAAGAAGCATTGCCGACCGACTAGTTTGCAACCTAGTCGGTCAACCAACGTTCTTAGACCGACTAACGATAAACAGTAACTCCTGAGAAATTTAAAAAGCCAACTAGTCGGTCCAAGAAGGATTGCCGACCGACTGGATCGCCATCTAGTCGGTCGGTGCCCCTTCTTATACCGGCTAATGAGCACCAAAAGTTCCGATACGGAGCGCGGGGCCCCGGGATCGATTCCTAAGACTCCTAGGCTTGATCTAATAGTAAGATACGACCGTTATGAAGTCCGTCACGAATGACATACTTCAAAATCGACAATCCTAAGGAAGTAACGAGAAAATACGACGAATCGATCGAAAATGAAAGCTACGGAGACGAAAACCACACATGAGGAGAAAATCCACCAAAACATATATTATATTATAATAAATCCAGATACATGAAAAGCAGTTGTTACAGATAACACTATGTATACCACATGATACAAGGGACAAACATTAAGATCCTAAAGGTAACACACTCATACAAGTCCACACACACTACATATATACATGCACCCTGACGACATCACAAATAATGGGCCCACTACTAAACTAGAGTTGACACAGGGAACTACAAGCACTAATGTCTAAACAATTGGAAGGAAGCCGGAACCAAAAGCGAAACGAAACAAGATCAGAAAGGACGAGTTTGGATGAAGCGAGGATAAGGAGATAACTAGTTGGATGGGACAAAGGTATTGCTCTAAATGGTTAAAAGATGAAAGAAGGATTTCATGCAAAATATGGTATCATATACTTTTATACTTATAAAAAAAATACGTAGAAAAGTGAGCAGATGTAGAAAATTACAATTCTGGAAAAGAGTGAGACGAAGGAAAGAAGGGTAGGGTGAGAAACGATTGTTTTGCAAATGAAAATAGGTTTATACCAAGATTTTTGAAGTATGAGCACGATGAACATAGAACCGATTAAAAAAAATAAATTGAAATTCTATTCATCTTAGAAAAATATTCTGAAAGTGCGTACGATAAGTGGTTAAAATAAATTTCGTAGTTTAGAAAAAAAGTGATATATTGAATTTTCAAAATGGTAACAAGTTTTAAAACTGAAATATGAAAGATACCGATTCGAAAATAAGTACGAGATAGTAACATAAAAATTTCGGTCAAGAAGGTTTCAAAATCAGTGAAATAATTTTAACTCTACCGAAGGTAAGAAATTTAAATATTTAATAAAGGTTTTCAAAGAATTTAATAATGAATTTCAAAAATACTTTTAAATGAAGCAAGATTTTGCAATTGAGATATTCGGAGAATTATCGATAATTGTCATGAAGCGATCTCGTGAATTGAGGGCAAGGAAAAATGATCGCATGATGGATACACCTAGGATATGATTCATGAAAGCTATGATGGAAATCTACGGCTGATAACACATAAGTGTAATGATCAGGAAGATGCTAGAAATCAGGGGTTCTAATTATCGGGCCGTCTAACAATCAGGAGAACTCAGCAACAAGTCTCCTAATGAACTAGACTGTAATAGAGAGATCTCAAGGAAGGGCCCTAAGAGAATCAGGGTTACGTTCTGCTCGGCCCGAAGTCGATGGACCCGAGCGAACGACTAAAAGAAGGGCTCTAGAAATCTAACATGGTCAGAACCAGGTGAGAGGCTACTAGGGTATCCTAAGACGAGTATGACTAAATCTTAACCAAGGCGCCTGAATATCAAACCTGGATGTCCATTTAAGTTTTCCTACCATCTTGGACGGGGAAAACCTAATTTAGACTTGTACATGGATATTTAAATAAATGCGGTACTCTTATTGTTCCGAACTTTTTGCATGACCTGCATGGGCCACCACTAAAACCTGTCACGCCCCGCTTCCCAAAACGACGGAAGCGAAATGTGACTAAGGCCCGCTTAGGCTGGAGCTGTGAAGCTCGGACCCAATAAGCGTCTGTAAGGGGTACCATTTAAAATTTTCAGGTTCTTGCATTTATAAAATCCGGAACAACAAAAGTATAGAAGGAAAAGGTTGCATTCATTTATACGGAGAGATAATATCCAGCGAGTACAAAGTCTAAAAAGAGAAGCCTAAGCATGGCAACAAACTACCGAAAGAGCGAACTGAAAGTAGTAACCTCTGAAAGGCGATGACTGAAAAGACCCCTAGGTCTGGTCCTCGTCAGGCACGTACTCTGGGTCGACGTCCTCAGGCTCCACGTACTCCGGTAAGTCTGACTCGTCCACGTACTCTGGCTCAACACCTGACGTACATCACCCAAGTGAAAAGGAACTGTACGTCAGGTAAAGTCTACAATGAGGGTTAGACTTTACTGCACGTGTACTAAAATTTAAAGCACTGTTTTACTGGTTGATTAACATGCTGGGGTTATAACATGGCTGCTAAAGAAAGTAAAACAGAGCAGGAAAAGTAAACACGACAAGCAGTAGCCGTAGCGTGTGCTACCGACTACGGGACTAACCTAAACGGGTCAAGACAAGACGAGACAAGACACGACAAGACATGACAAGACAAGACACGTGTGACTCGAAGGGTTCACGCCTTACGGTTTGAGGGGGATCAGACCCTCTTCCCGTGCGCACGCTCAACCCTACCCCAACCCAAGTGCACAAGACAAGTCCATACAATGGATCACTCACTCTAGCTTGGTGAGTGCCCTATTGCTCGCTGGCTGTGTATCAGTACAAGGGATCACCCACTCACTGGTGAGTGCCCTATTGCCCGCAGGCTGTGTATCAGTACAAGGGATCACCCACTCACTGGTGAGTGCCCTATTGTCCGCAGGCTGTGTATCAGTACAAGGGATCACCCACTCACTAGGGAGTGCCCTATTGCCCGCAGGCTGTGTATCAGTACAAGGGATCACCCACTCACTGTTGAGTGCCCTATTGCCCACAGGCTGTGTATCAGTACAAGGGATCACCCACTCACTGGTGAGTGCCCTATTGCCCGCAGGCTGTGCAAAACAAGACGAGACAAGACAAGACAGGGATGGTTCTTCTAGGGGGTCCACACGCACGCACACACAAGAAAACCCTAAGGTGTCAAAAGTTGTTGTTGTGCTTAGACTTCATCGTCAAGTCTAAGCTATCAAGGGGTGTCTCGGACGCTATCATTTCACGTCCGATTCTCTTTGTTCACATTTTAACAGTTCTACGAGTCTATGGCCTAAACACGGCCAGAAGTACAAGTGAGTACACTTGCCTGCGGTGGCGAGTGCATCGTCCGTCCGGAGCGTCCCGTCCAAGCGTCTCGTCTATGGTAGTCCGTCTGAAACAGGGTCATGGTGACGGTGTCAGGTCGCGTTTTTAACAAATCCTATTAGGGTTTGTTTCTAAAATGACGGGACTACCCTATCAGTCAAAAAGTCACGTTTTGATGTTTTTGTTCAGTCTAGATCGACGTCCACCCTATGTGCACAGAAAAATAATCCGTTCTACGATCTTTCCTACGGTGGTAACGTTTTACAGATGCTGAAAATAAATTTAGTTCAAGTTGTCTAATTTTAGTTTAGGGTTTGATTGAACTACGGTGGGGGTTCGCTACGAGTTAGGGGAAACCAACCTCGTGATGTCGTCCAACAAGCGGAAGTCGGGTCTGAACGGCGAAATGTCGGCATCGTCTGGAACTCCTCGGCCGTGGGTAGCACAGTGAGGTACCTCGGGACAGTGGGGTAGTGGCGCGAAATCAGCGAGCTAACAGCGATCCTCCTCCCGTTGCGAGTAGCGCAACGGATCTTCACGATAACAGCGACGTCGGCTAAAAGTACGTGCGTGCGGCAACTCACGTGAACTCCGAGAGTCCTTGGGGCTGTCGGTAGATGAAGTAGGACCGGAGGAAGATGCTCATCCTGGTGGGTGGCCGACGGCATGAGCGTACGGCAGTGGGTGGCCGTGAGAAGCCGAAGAGGACATATTCGTGCAACGTCCGTTGTCGCGCGTCTCAGCGGAATTCCAGTGATGAATATCACAAACGAGAAGTTGCAGAAGGTAAAGGACTTCAATATGAAGCGATCGGCAGTGGAGTTTTCGCCAGGGGTGGTCGGAGGTGGGCATGAGCCGGCGTTGAAGTTCAGCTTCCAGATCTGTGAAAAACAACCGATACGGCGTGTTTCGACGAGGATTCCCGGAGCTACAAGTAGGCTATGAGCATGAGGGAAGTTGCAGAGTGGAGAGGGGTCAAATGGGAACAAATTGGCAGTGGTGGTCACCGGCGTCGGCATCGGCCGGTGGCTGGCCATGAACAGTAACTCCGACGGCCAGATCTGTCAAAAACAGCGACTGGGCTTGGTTTCGACGGATTTTCGCGGAGCTACAGGTGAGAGATGAGAGTAAGGGAAATTACAGTTGGTAGAGGGGTTCGATAGGAGTCCAACAGCGGTAGGATGGTCGTCGTAGGTGGCCGGATGGCCGGTGGGCGTGAGTTTTCCCAGCGGTGGCGTAGATCTGTAAAACTGTCATTTGGGTTGTGTTTGAAAACGTTTTGAGGGAGATAGAGCTGGGGGAAGAGGATAAGGAGAGTTGGAGATGGATGGGGGGTCAGAGAGGAGTTGAATGGTGGTGGTGGTCGTCGGAGGGGGTGGCCGGAGCGGCGGCGGCGGCCGTTTTTCCGACGATGGGTTCAGCTTCAGAAATTTCGGACTGGGCTTGTTTCTTTGGGTTTTTCGAGGGCTTGGAGAGGTGGAGATGGAGGAGGAGGAGGAGGAGGAGAAGGTGGTGGCCATAGTTGGGGGGCTGGGGCGGCCTTGGGTGGCCGAAGGAAGAATCAAGAGGCGGCCAACTAGGGTTTGCGTGAGCAAGATCTGATTCGGCCTGGTGTTGGTTTCATTTGAAGGGGTGATTTGCTATAGGCCTTTAGGATATTGGTTTAATGAGAGAGAGGGATAGGGATAGGGAGAGTGGAGTTAGGGGAAAAGGAAATTGCCAATAGTAGCTGATATCATATCTCCTCATACGTTGGAGAGAAATGTGGGATTTGATTAAGATTCCAATTAAGTTTGAATTTGAAAAAGTTAAAGGCTAATTAAGGAAGGAAAATTGATTAGGGGATATCTTCCACTACGGGCATCGGAAAAATAATCTGAAAATACCGAGACGATCGTGGAGACGAGAAGTACGGGGTTACGGGGTCCAATCGAGTGTTACACCTACCAGAAATTATCATAAAATCGGGAACCGAGTGTTGAGGCCAAAAGACCAAAACGCCCTTCCATTCAAAGCTGTTTTGCGAGAAAACGAGCCGTGAAATAACGTTCCCAAAAATAACTATAAAATTCTACACTTTCATACGGTCACAACGTCATATCACATCTATATACCGAAACCAAGATAAAGCTAAATAAAATACGTGCACGAAAAAGTACGTGCACGTAGAAAATACGAACGGTCGGAAAGCGGCCGTTACACCTAGCCTCTTTCATGCTATAGGTATCAGAATCCTACTTGCCGCAACTTACATTTCATTGTAGCGTGTACTACACATTCATGACAAAATGATCAAATGCATGAAATAACATGCGATATGCAACATTGATAGTATAAAAGCAGTTATTGAATGCGTACAGTATATCAAAATTAAACGTGACATGTGATATGCATGAAATGACATGGCAAGGGTGTCGGATCTAGCTTCGTTGTCAAGCTAGATCAAGCATGATATCTAGGCGACTATCATTTCATTGCCTAGCCTCTTTTACACAAAATCACAGAATAGCCTAAACATGGCTTAACAATAATCGAGCAAGTTCCACTTGCCTGAAATATCGTCTGCAAGTCTCAGATCACAGGTCCAGATACTTCCTACGTGCTCAACCAAAAATCCAACCTACAGTCCCATATTATTAACTTCATTTAGTGATTTAATCAAGCAAGGAAAATTACGATCTTTATCTTGTTAAACAGGTGGGTGTGTGGGTTCCTACGGATCGGGGGTTACATTAACACGACGCGAAAGCTATACTGACGTCAGGTAGAAATGTCAGGGGTTGGATTCCGGTAGCGAGCAAGGTACGGTGGACTACGGGGCAACGGGCTGGCGGCCTAGGGGTCGCCGACAGAGCAAGAGAGGCCGACGGTAGTCGGTTAGCCTGAGGTAGCCGCAGGGTGATAGGGAGGCCGTGGTTCTTGGGGATGCGCCTGCTGTCAAGGGGGTTGAAGAGGGGCTGGCCATTGGGTTTTACAGGGCGGCTTGCACGTGGAGGCTTCGGCCTGCTGTAGGGTGGCCAGCGACGGCTTGTGTGGAGGGGTGCGGCAGATTATGGAGGAGGGGGTGTGCGGCAGTATAGGGGGAAGAGGGGGCTGCTGTTTGTGGGGAGAAGGCCGGATGAAGGAGAGTTGCAACAGTTTGGTGGGGGTGCAGTACGGTTTGAGAGGAAGAAGGCCGGGGGTTGAAGGGCATGCCGTGGGGTTTAAGGGGGGTGGAGGCTGGAGTAGTAAGGAGGAGGGTGCGGGAGTTTGGTGCTGTCGTGGGCTTATGGAGGTGGTGGCCAGTGGCGGGCTTAGCCAGAGGTGGGGAGAAGGGATGCCAGCGTAAGGTGGGATGAGGG